>PVJO010007323.1:0-82552 GCA_004026905.1 Hystrix cristata
CCAACAGAAAATTTTAATTGCTATGTATCAACTCAATTTTGCATATCTTCTTTTTCCAGGTATTTTGATTTGGTGCAAAGAGTTTAGTAGTCTTGAACTTGAATCCTGAATCTGCTTCTAGCAAAACGTGATCTTAAGCAGTTTTATATTACTTATTATAGTCTGAGCCTCATCTTTGTGTATAAACTTGGAGAAATCACTACACGGATAGAGTGAAGATTGAATACACATCCTATGAATTGACCTTACAAGGTGCCTAGAAATACAGCGAACACAATGTATGATGTAATGAGCCTTGTTCTTTATTCTTCTGTTCCTTCCCCGGGCAACACAGAAGACAGGCCACCAAATGAAAGAGCTCCTAAGTCCCTCCAGGAAGGAAGGGACCAGAATGAATTGTCTCTCTTGCTGTTATCCAAAAACCATGGCATTTACTCAATAAACAACTATTGACTATTTCTTCCAAATGAGATAGTGAAGGATAGGCTCACATGCTTGGAACCTTAGAAGGCATTTAACATCTACCTCTTGGGGTTGAGAACTTTAACAGGCTTAAATTGGTAGATGTTTTGATGCAAAATTATCAATAGTATATGTATTTTTCATATACTGTCTTCTTCAATCCCTCCATGAACTGTGTGAATTGTTTGTCCCATTTTCAAGATATGGAAACTGAATCTCATATCACACACTGAGAAAAAAACAAAGCTGGATTAAAGCCATTTAATGTCAGACCCCAGGATGATATTCTCTAAAAAGGCAGCTCTTCGTGAAGAACACAGGGTCATTACACAGAATACACAGTATTATTTTCTGAAGGTCCTTTGGAATGCATAAGACTGGAAAGTTACAAATAGGTCATTACAAATATGACCGAGCTCCTTGGCTTTGGGCGACGGTGGTCTTGTCAATTGTTGGGCGGATCTGTAACGTCACTGTGCTCAACAGCAGTGATGCTGTGAGTCTGCAGCCCTGTGTCACCATTACCAAGCTGCTTTAATGTTTTGAAAATGTCAAAATAAACTTATGAACTCAGCAAACAGTAGCCGAACTGAAAATTCTTTAAAGGATTAAGAACCCGAACCACATTTGGGTGCTGACCTTCGTAAAATATCATTATCTGTGACATTTGTGAAAATGCATTTTAATAAACACACCAGCATGACTTTCCTTTGTGCTCGATCTGTCTTATCATATTAGGATCTTCATATTATGAGCCCCTGGCATGCTAGTGGCTCAAAACAGATGGTTTGGGGATTTCAGGGTAGGCTCCAGGAGAAAACTCAGAAGTCTAATCTCCGTTCATTCATCAATCATTTGCTGAGAGACCATTATGGGCAAGAACTAGGCCTAGAAAATACACAGGAGAAGGAAGGCCTGTTCCCCACAGCTGGGATTGCATAGCCTCGTGGAGAAGAAATGGACAAACTAACAATTACAGTATTCTAAATGTTAAAGTGGAGCGGATGGTTCAAGGTGTTTTGAAAGACAAGAATGCTATTAGACATTAGAATTAGAGAAAATGTACATGAAAGATATCTCACTAAAGCCTTGAGAGGTAAGCAGAATTTTATGAGATGGATACAGAAAAGAATTACAGGTATAGAAATATCACATTAAAAAAAAAAAAAAACCTGGACACAAGATAAAATGTGGAGTATTCAGAAACATGGAGATATTTGGTTCAGCAGGAGCACACAGCTCAAGGAGCAGGGTAAGGAAGAAGGCTTTATAAGACAGGAGAGTAACCTTCTAGGAAAAGAATTAAGGTGTAAGTCCTATTAAAGTATAGTCAACACCATAGAGAAAGTAGGAAATCATCTGAAGGTTTTCAGCAGAAGCATGACATAACCACACTTCTATTTTGAAAAGATCGCCCAGGTGACATGAGCCCATGTGTTTCACCTGCCTGGTATATCTGACAAATCTAGAGATTAGTGGCCCAGGTCTACTTAGGTTAAATCTTATAAGTAAGACGATTTCAGAAGTGGATGATGGTTTTCTGAGACACTATCTCGCGAACATTCTCCAATGAACTTCATATATAACTTCTGGCTAGAACAGCCTTAACTTAGAATCTCACCATATTAAAAGACTCAAATCAAGAGCTAGCAAGGGTGAGAGCTACAGAGTGCGGGATTAGAAGGTTTAAGACAGGAATCGGTGGGATCTGACAGTCAGGGGATGAGACAAGAGTGAGAAGCTAAATATGACCTGAGAATCTTGACTTCAAGCTGGGGTGGCTGAGAAGTTAAAAATAAATAAAAGCTCATTGATATTAAAATTAGAATAGTACACAGCCTTTCTGAAAGCCAGAACCAGAACAGGAAAATGACTAAACCTACATAGTCTGGAGAAATATAGGATTCAAGAGAGTCAGCAATTTTGAAAATTAAGTTTCCCAAAGCATATTATAGATATCTTATGGTAAGCAGCAAGTTAATTATGAAAAGAATTACAAAGGCACCTGGTGAGTTTATTCGATTATGCACAAAAATTGGAGTCAGATGTTAGATGAGACTGCATACACAGAGGGAAGTAAACAGGGCTTCTGATGAAAAGGCTGAAGTCCAACCCCACTGTTTACGAACCTCTCCAGGCCTCCATATCCCAAAGCATGAGCTGAGCATCCCTGGATGATGCTTCTGTGAGGATCAAGTGAGATAACAGATGCGACTACACGTGTAAGTGACAAAGCCCTTGACAAATATGTGGCATTCTCATGATGGTATGATCACAATAAAAGTTTAAACACTCAAGAAAAGCACCCTAGCTTCCAATTATCCTGTCAAAGTATTTGTTAGATGCTTATGTGCCAGTGTGCTGCTCTCAGCCACGGGGACCAAATGGGCTCGTGCAGCCAGCATCATCACACGGAGAGGGACAGAAGAGTCCTCAGGTATTCATCCAGCCAGCAGGGCTCTGGCAAGGAAGAAGTTCCTGCTGAGAATGCAGCTCGGTAGTTCCTGGATCCAGCACTTCATGGGGGTGCAAAAGGCATCTCAGGGATCTCACATTAACTACCGGATCAGGGTGGAATCAAGGAAAACTAGAAAGGTGGTATGCAAAAAAGTTTGAGCATCAAATGCTGATGATAATGAAAGAGAGAGAGAAAGAGAGAGAGTGAGGCATGGTCTGACTTAGACATTGTCTGCAGGATCTATCTGACTGAGCATAGCGTTTAGGTGACTAGATTTACAAAGCTGAGAAGCAATCCACCTGTTACCTGCTCCAGAGGGCCCCCTAGAAAGAAACTCAGCACAGTACTACTGATCCCACAACCTTGACAGAGACACCCTAAAAATTTGCCTGGCCAGACCTTTCCTCTACCTCTCTAGATGTGTCTCTAGGCTTTTCCTGGGCTGCGAATGCCAACACCAGTGTCAAGGCAACCAGCACCAGTAATGTCCAATAAAATACAACATGAGGCACAAGTCCAATCTCTAATTTTCTAGTAACTACATTGAAAAAGTAAACATAGAGGGATTGATTTCAAAACACATTTTATTTAACCCAATATAGCTAAAATATTACCATTTAAATTTACCACTAGTAAAACTAATTTGTAGTAAGTCACCAGAACCTTCACAAGAACTCAACACTCATACGACAGACAACATGCCATAATGTCTTTGCATGAGAAATGATTAAAGTGAATTGTATTTTTACCAAAATAATGTTGTGTGAACGAGAAACTTTTTTGGCATTGCTTTAGGCTTAAATTTTTAATTATACAGACTAATAATATTGAAATAAAAATTAAATTGCTCAGTTGTTCTAGCCACATTTCAAATGCTTTTTGGATTCTACAGGTCTAGAGTTTAAAAGGAATGTTAAAAATTTGGAAAATCTTAAAGATGATCAAATCAGTCTCTTCGGTTTACATACACATACAATGAGATAAGCGGAAACTGCACAAGGCGCTGTGCTCTGTGCCTGGACTACATCGCCACACTTTAGTAATGACCCTTAACAAGGAGGATTCCTACTCGCGTTCATGCATACAGATAGGAGGGCACACCTCAGACACAGCAGAAGTGGGACAGGACAGCACTCGAACCCAGAATCCTGAGAAACACACTTACCTTATTCGGTTTTGTCCTTCTTTGTTCTTAACATAGGTAAATCCACACATCTTAGATCCTACATCTGCACTAGTTGATAGAGCTTCTCTTTTCTCTATGAGAAGATGACGTAACTCAATGTCTTTATTCACACCTACCCCTATATCCTTCCATTTCCTACTTCCCATTTATGACATACTATGTGCATTTTCTTTTTGGTACAAAGCATGGAAAAAATCATTCCACATACTTTATAACAGCAGTTGGTTTTTCAAGGACCTGCTTGGGGAGAAAGAGAAAAACTACACATCTGTGCTGCATCTGTTCTATGTCTTCCTTGAGTAGTCACAACATGTCTACCTAACTGAACAAGGACAAGGTGACACAGGAAAATCCAAAAATTCAAAGTTGTCTGAAAAGCAAGTACAATGAAAACTGAAGAGCAAGACACTAAAAGACAATAAATATATTTTAGCCCAATTTCCTTCAAAACACAATTGAAAAAATTTTCATGAATCAGGCTGCAGAAAGAAGGGTGCTTAGGCTCCCTAAGCCAATGGGTCTCACTGGAACTCAGAACTGCCTTGTCAGGAGGCCTCTCTAGCTCTCCTTTTCCTTCTGTCCCACAGCCAGATAGTAAGAGAAGTACCCAAGTTGAGAATATTCAATTAGGTAGAGAAGCACCTTCCTACCCTCTACTGATCCATTTGTCCAGTCTCCATGTGAAAGTTAATTATACCATCTTTAATTCCATTACTGACAATATTATCAGTAATAAATCAACAGAGTAACCTATGTAGGAAGTCAGTCAACAGCAAATTAGGAAGGGTCACTAACATTTGCTTTTCAGCCATCGGCGAGTTTTGTTCCTTGGGAGAAAGTTGGCAACATGCACAAGTAAAGCTAGGAGATTTCAAAGCTATGTGGCTTTTGCCAAAGCCAATTGTAGTACTAAAGAGCTTTGTCTGAGGCCGATGGTGGGAGAGATTATGTTGGGTACCTGAGAAGAAAGTACGAAATTGTGGACAAAGAGGGTATATCGCTAGAGGAGCTATAAAATGAAGTTTACTGGCTAGTAGACACTCTTTATATTTAAGACATGCTGTAGCTACTCCACTTCCCCATCACAGCAGATCATTGCTCCTGTAAGTGAAGAACTAATGCCATACAGATAGAAATTCTAAACTATGTATCATTGTCTGCTGGAAAGTAATAACCTGTACATCTTATTTTCATCCCTCATGACAGATTATTAGAGCAGATGGGATAAACCAGTTTAAATCCCAATAATACACATATTATTGCTGACAGTTGATTAGACACTCCTTTGTCCAATTCATTGTCAATGAGTCAAATAATGGGGTTTCCTGGTATTTTACCTCTCAGCGTAATTAGATGAACATGGGGATGAGATGAAATAAAAGTTGGTATAGGGTTGTCCATGTTAATAAATAGCAAGTAAAATAAGCCCCACAATGTAACATGCTGATGGAAGAGCTTACATGCAGTTTGCAAGTAGTATGAACTAAACTTCAGATAACAAACACGGGGTCACTCGTGAAATACCTGTCGTGGAAACTTGGCAAATATTAACACACACACACATCTTCAAATGATGTTCAGACTGAATAAGAATATAAACGACAGAGAAATAGAGCAAGTCTATTAAATTGCAAAATTCAGAAGAGACAAAAAAACTTCCATCTGCTGATAAAGTTTCTTAGTTATCCTCAGCAGTAATAAAGATCACTGAATCACACACACACAAATAAACAAATACACACACACGGGATGATCAAAGAATACAGTGAATGTTTAAATTTTAAAAACTGATTCCAGTAAAAGGCAGATGCTATTCATTTCCCAGAAATTCCTTCCCTGCTCTTCACACACTCATCTCATTGCTCTTGCCACTTTCCTGAAGCATTTCTGGAAATCCCCTTTCATGATTGTCTTTACACAGTATAATCAAAAATATTGCAGATGATGCTGCCAAGTTCCACCCAGCAGAAAGGAAAGCTCTTAAAAATACTACAGTGTTCACTGATCCACTTTATTCACTGGATCTGGCACCAGGAGCTCTTCCCTAAAGCTAAAAGGACCAAGAAAAATAAAGATCTTGATTAAATTCAGGACATCAAAGCAGTCAGAACAGAGATTAGTGAGAGAGTATTTCCAGAACTGCTTCAGGAAGTATCAGGCATACCGGGATGAGTGTGTCGGAGCGGGGGGTGGGGCGGGGGGGTGTGCATTTTGAGGGGGATTAATGGCAATGTGTCTTGTACTGTAATAGTATTTTTTAGAAATTGAAACATTCTCCATGCTTTTCAATCACACACATACACACACACACACACAAATGTGTATACATATATATATATAAGAAGTGACACATATGAACATGACTGTTATAGAAATGCTATCATTGGAGTAAAGACAGACTACTCACATAGTTTAAACAGTGAATAACAAAACATAGATTCTTACAGAATAAGAAATAACACATTGACTAACAAAATATAGAATAACAAAACATAGAATAGCAGAATAACAAAACAGATTCTTAATTCATACTTTATATAAAACAAAGTGTACATATATTATTGACATAATAAGTGAATCCAAAATGTGCAAAATTCAGAAAAAAGTGAGATAATACTTCCATTATGCCACACAAGAGAGGATATCTGAAATATTATGCAAACACAAAAATTAACCAAAAGAAACAAAATCATTAACAGTGTGGCAAAACATGTAGCAGACTAAGAGAAGATATTTGCAAGGATGACAGAAAACAAAAATTAGTGTGTGATTCAAAATTCTTTAAAATCTACAAAAAGTATTAATGACCATAACACATGTGTAGAAAATATGCACTCCAAGCAAAGGAAATGACCAATATGTAGATGAAAATATGCTCAGATACTTAAGCAGATAAACGCAAATAAACAAGAATATGCATATGACTGGTTGGCAAATGTAAAGTCAGCCTATATCAAATATTAGTGAAAATTTGTTGAAAATAATTTTTCACACAATCATAGAAATTTGTAACCTTCTTTGGAAGGTAGTTGTCTATATACAATAAAACTGAGTATGTCCATGTCCTGTGGTACAGTAATTCTACCCCCGATAGGTACATTTAAGAAATTCCTGCAAATATTTATATGGAAACTTTTAAAAGAATGTTAGTTACAACATTGCTTATAATATCAAAAACAGAAATAACCTAAATGTTGGTCATTAGAAGAGTGGAATCTAGAGGATCTAAATAAACATCTTGCCAAATACTATGTGCAAATACCCAAGAGAATACGCAAAGATGCTCAGTATCATTAGTTAACAAGAAAATAGAAATTGAAACCACAGAGATACATCTCACACAATACATACTAATACAACAAGAAAAAATGAGGTAATAAAAAGTGTTGGTGGTGATGTGAAGAAACTGAAACACCTGTACTGTAGATGGAAATGTAAAGTGGTACATGCATTGTGTAAAACATTTTGATAGCTCCTTAAAATGTGTAACACAAAATTATCACATGACCCATCATCATTCTCACTCCTAGGAACACACCTAACACAATAAAAACATATATTTGAAGAAAAACATATAAAGCAATATTTTTTTAAAAGCAATATTATTAAGAGCATAATTTGCAATAGTCAAAAAGTGGAAATAACCCTAACATACACTAACTGATGACTGATTAAATAAATGTATTATACCCACACATCAGAATATTAATCAACCATAAAAAGCAACAATATACTAAAGATGGATGAATCTTAAGAACATTATTCTGACTGAAAGATGCTCAATATAAAAGACCATATAGTGTATTTATTATTTAGGTAAAATTTTCAGAATAGGCAAATACACAAAATAAATAGCCTAGCGTTTGTTTGTGGTTGAAGAGAAGGATTTATGGAAAATGATCACTTAAACAGTATGGGGGCTATTGAGGATGACAAACATGTTTTAATATTGGCTATTGGGAAATACGAAGAATTTTTTTAAATATTAAAACCCCACTGATCTGTGTATTTACATGGGTTAATGTAAATACACTTTACACTAATTAAATTACATCTCAATGAAAATGATTTTTAAAAGTGTTTCAGAAAGAATAATTTCAAGATAACCAAATAGGATTTTTTTTCAAGAAAAAAACTATTTGACTCCTCTTAAAACAACGTGATTCTTATCAGTATATTATGGGACAAAAATCAATAGGCGCAATCTTTTATGATTTGTTTTCTGTCAACGAAAATTAGCTTTATAAGATTCATCTATGTTGTTGGAACTATCTATCCTCCATTTGTTTGTGTTGTTTGAGTTTGTTGTAACAGCAAGTATTTTTTGGTTTAGGGGAAAAAAATTAACATCATGGGTCTATCATTTTTGGTTGTTTAAAAGTTAAAACACTTTTATATATCATGTTTTAGTTTTCATTGTAATGGCAGAATACCATGTTTCTCAGGTAAAAAGACAATGCAGTATCTTTTACTGATGAGTTGCAAATGAACAATCTTTTTCATGGAAGAAACAGTCTTATGAAATGGTTTTACACTCTAATATTTCTGTCACTTCGAGTTAACTTGAATATATTCTAAGAAAAATGACTGTGATAGATAAGACTCTGAAGTAGATTGGTTTGGTAAACACATTTCTGGGTGTATCTGAGTGGGCCACGGACAGGATGTTGGGGTCTCTAGCTGGCCCCATCCTCTTCTTTTCTGGTATTCTTACCCTGGGCTCTGCTTTCTACCTGCCATGAACTAACCAGTCTTGTTCCACCACATCCTTTCACCATGATGCTCCTGCCTTGGAGCCAGCTAACCATGGACTGAAATGTCCTGAAGCCATAAGCCAAATTAAAACCCCCTCCTTTTATGTTGTGGGTGTAGGACTTACAGCACAGTCATAGAAGAGCTAACCGATACAGAAAACTGGTACTGGAGAAATGGGGTCATTGCTGTGACTGTATCTGACCATGTTTAGAGGGTCTGGAAATGGTATTTAGGAGGAATCCGGAAAGGTTTAAAGATGCAAGCTAGAAAAGCACTACAATGCCATGAGCAGAGCCTGAGGGACAATTATGGTGGGAGCTCCAAAGACCAGAACACTGATGGAAATTCAGACAATAAAGACTAGGTTTAGCAGGCTTCAACTGAAAACCAGAATTTTATTTGGAATTGGACAAAAATCCATGTATGTTATATTCTGACAAAAAAAAAAAAAACCAAAAACAAAACAAAAAACCATCTTCATTTTCCCTGTTCAGAGGAGAGGGCAAGGATGGTGGACTAATGGAGGAAATTTCAAGGCAACTCAATATTCAAGCAGTGGCATGGGTACTGTTAGCCAGCTTTATAGTGAGAATCAGGATAGAATCCGGAGCAGAAGAATTTGAAAATTTATAATTTTGTCTGGAAAGGAAGTACATATAAAGTTTGGGCCAAAGAATGTATAGTTGCTGAAGATAATAGTGTCACAATCAAGAAATTGAGTACTCTGAACAAGGACAAGAAGAGTGATGCCTTGGTGGGATCTCAGAAACAACCATGGCTTCACCCATCCTACGCCCAGATGAGCAAAAGCCCTGGGCCTCTGCTCAAGAAGGGCCACCTTGGGGGTCGGTTCCCAGGGTTCATGTCGCTGTACTCAGCTGTCCAGGAACTTAGTCACTGCTGCAGCCATGTCCAGGGCCGCCTGGCTGCTGCCCGTGCTGGCACCGGATGTCGGCCACATCCACGCCACACAATGCTGGTTTACTGGCATACAGAATGCAATAGATGTGGGATTATGGAGGGTCAGCCAGTTAGTAAATGGGAAGGAATGGATTCAAGTCCAATTCTCTCTGACTCTAGTAAGAACCTCTAAGCAGAGCTTAGCTTGCCTCTGGTGACACCCCTGCCAACCTCAGCTCTGTCACCTGCACTATCACATGTTCTGTGTGCAAACATATTCTTCAAAGAAACTTGTCAGACTTCCAGTAAGAGTCGGGCACTACTTGGGGCATTGGAAACCTACTCTGGATTCAGAGGCAAGATCATAGTCCGTGGCAGAAGGGGTAAAACTGCCTCATGTCCACTTAACATGAGTTCTCAAAAACGTGTGCCACCAGCCATCATCCAGACGCCGCCTCTGACATGCACACGTGCAGGGAGTTTGCACCTGACTCCAGCGTCAGCCATCTGTGATTGTCAGCAATAGGAATCTGTTTCATCTGCTTGTGCTCACAGGGAATGAATACCTCATTGGTCTCCGAAAAACGATAAGGATGTGTTTCTACTTCCTGCAACCTTTCCTGTACTCTCTCAGTTACTAACATCATCTGTGCTTGGGAACCATCATTAAGTCACACAACAGTCTTCTCTTGCCCAGAACACAGAACCCATTTGCTCTACACTTTTCCTCAGAGGACTGACCTCTTGGATCTTTCACCAGTGTGACCGAACTCTCTTCAGTAGTCATTAGGTCTTGTGTAAACAGAAATGATGAATAAGATGGACAGGCCTGGAATGAAGCTGTCTCAGTGGGCTTGCCCTGGAGGCCCTTTGAATCAGGACAGTCTTCACCCAGGAGCATCTAAGTTACAGAAACATGATTTAGTATTTCATACAACCTAATTCTGATTAAGCGCCATTTAGTGAGCATATACTATGTGCAAAAGAGTCTAGAATTTGAAATGTCACCTCACTGAGTATTTACAAGGCTTTGTAGGAAGGCAGTGAAAAACTTCCATTTTATTGAGGAATAAACTGAGACTAAATGACTAGTGACTTGGCCAAGACCATATAAATATAGTTAGGAACCAAAAAATAGGTGTAAGACAGAAAAGGCAAAGCAATATGAAATAGTTTGTGGGACATTTCCTTAACTATTCAGATCATGCTACTCGATTTAAGAGAGAAATATTAAGGAAAAACTCAATATTCTTTCTCCCTCCCAAGAATTGTTAGTTAGGTGCATTTACATACTTTTGAGCAATTACTGAGGGAAGAGCCATCTCTTTTCCACTGCCCACCTCCTCCACCAGAGGAGCTTAAATCAAGCATCTCTGACAGAGAAGGCTGCTTTGTTTCCGGCCAAAGAGGTCTGAAAGCTATTTTAGCCCAAAGAAGGAAATACCCTTCAGGATATTTTGCCAGAGAAGTGTGACAATTTAGCACGTTTGTGGCTGACAGTGTCAAGCCGTATGGACAGACTAATAGCTTCACTTACAAATGAATCTGTCTAGGTGACAGTTGGGCTTCTTCCCTCCCTGTTTGACCAGATTCTGCCACTACAATGTCTCACCGGACTTATTTGCATTTCATCTGAATGCGATCAGGGAGGCTATCTGTGGAACAGCACCCCGATCACCATCTTGGAATGGTTAAAAAAACCCAGCCCTCCAGTTTCAGATAGCTTAAAGATTTGCTGATTTCAAAGCTATCAGTAAAAATATCCAGAAAATTTCATTACATTTGGAAAAAGGAGGGATTTTTGCGGTTACACAAGAGGGTCAATCTTTAGGCACTGGTTATATTACAAATTCGCCTATAGTGTCCTAATTAAAGTTGGGAGACAGATTTTAAAAATGATGGAGGATTTTAAATGAGAACTTTTCAGACCAAATCTATTGTTCAAACATGAGTTCCGTTTACTTCTGCACAAGATTAAAGGAGATTAACAAAGACTAGCTGGGAACGAAATCAGGAGTCACAAAAATCACAGCATACGAGCCAAAGCTGAACAACTTAGGGATGTTTATCTAGAAAAAAATCACACATAAGACTGTGGGGAGTGGTAATGATGTGCAAGTAGAAGTGGGATATATGTCACCATATTTTTCATCAGGAAAAAAGTTGTTACTGACTACCCTTGGGAAAAGTGATAATCCCTGTACTAGTCCAGGGTATTTTCAAGTCTGTCTGCCTGGTCATCCATAAAAGGGACACAGACTGAACAGACTTAAATCACATAGTGAACAAGTGACCCTTCATTAAAGCCTCTTTATCTCTCAGGTAGCAAAGAGAATTTCTCAGTTTTTCTAACCTTTTCTGATAATTCCTGTTACTAAATAGAGAGAAAAGTTCACATCGGTAGGAATCAGGAGCTCCCAGTTCAAATTAATAACACTGTTTAGCTTCTGTAACATGTATTGTTTTCCAAAAGACCTTCTGTTTTAGACAAGTGATAATGATCGTCCACATCTGGTAGTGACTAGAACATTCTTTGTTGCATAAATAAATTTAAGCAAGAAGAGTTTAATTGAAGAGGAATTATAAATAATTCACTGTACAGGTACAACTCAGATGATGCAGCAACATTCTAAAGTATCATTTGAATAAGTAAATTTTCACAACTGCTTGAGTTGAAAGACAGCTTCCAGCGAGTGGAGATTTCTAGGTTGTGACTTGCTTGCGATTCGGAATAATGTTACATTAGTCACCGTCCTGCCGGTGGCACATAACACCCCAAACCCACAACTTCAAGGAGGAGGGTTTTATTTGGCTCACAATTTCTAATGGATTCAGTCCAAAGTTGACTGGCTCCCTGCAGAAATGAACGGTGGCAGGGACAGGCGAAGGAAAGCTGTTCATTCCGTGGTAGCCAGGAAGCGGAGAGAGAAAGGAAGAGCAGAGACAAGAATGTGCCCTTCCTGATCACACCCCAGTGACCCACCTGCCCACGTCTCTGACCAGGCTCCACCTCACAACAGCACATTCCACTACCAAAGTCATCAGTGAATGACTCTACTGGTGAGTAGAGGGCCACCATGATCCCAGTCACCTTCCAAACACTTGAGATTTGAGGGAATATTTTAGATACGAAATATAACGGACGCTATAGAGTAACTTCTACCCTAAATAGAGGTCAGGACTCAATGACTTCTTAAGTACAATCACCCTTGAGATTTTATGATTCTTTACCCAACTTCCCCTGTATATTGATGTACTCTATGATGACATTTGTGTCGATGACATACTGCATATACAGTGGTGGTCTCTTAAGATTATAATGGAGCTGAAAACTTCCTGTAACCTAGTGACTTCACGGCCATCATATTGTCAGAGCAGGATGCATTAGTGGTGTTGCTGATGTTAAAAAAAAAATTACCACACTGTCAATCATATAAAAAGTGTTAACACACAATTATTTATACTGCATAATACTTAATAATGAAATAAACAACTGTGTCATTGGTTTATGTTTCTTATTAATATACTTTTCCTCATTATTTTACAGTGAGGGCCTGCTTATAAAAATGTAAATGACTATAAACAGAAGGCTTTGTTACACCAGCACCAGCCTCCTACATCTCTTGGGTGCATCGGTGGCCACACAGAATGAATGGCATATGCTATCTAAGACAAAATTGCTTAACAATGCATTTCTCAGAGCCAATTCCCATTTCTAAATCACACATGACTATGCCTCTATTACTTGGCTTTTGTTATACTAACAAATAAACTCAACATTTTTCAATGATGTACAAGAACAACAAAATACTTGTTTCCTCCAAGTCAGGTCCAGGGCTGCTTCAGGTCTATTGTGACTCTGCTCCGCACATTTTCTCCTTTGAGCCTCACAATAAGCGAGCAGCCCCTTTATAAGATATGCTTCTTGAGCACCAGGGAGCAAATTCAAAGCTTCAACTCTGATGCTACCTGTACCCATCTTGCTCTCTCACAGGCTGTTAGCCGGTCTAAGTCATATGACCTACAGGAGGTGCTGTTAGTCACATGACAGGGACACGCATGGGTAATCCTCTCACAGGAGCTGAGGGAAACAGAGCTAGGGACAACATTACAGTTTATCACAGAACCATCCATGCTGGGGACATGTGCATCATAATTAAAAATTTCCCAGCAGGATGCGACTTCAGACATCAGTGCTTCCAATTAAAATGACTCTGAGATACGGCTCTGTCATGTCTCCACATAATTAAAAAAATCACAGATAAAATAAGCAGAACCACTTTGAAAGAATTTGTGTTATGCCAAATGTTAACATGAGGCAAAGAAAAAAATTGAGAGCATTAAGACAGATTTTGCTTCTATCTTTTTTCTTTTTCTCAAATGTGGGGTGTAAGGCTACCGGAAATATCACAAAGAGCATGGAGATCCACTACTGAGATACATGTGGCATTGAAGGACTCTCTTCACGCTGCCTCCCTCTCTGAGATGTGTTGTAGTTCTGATACGCATTCAATGGAAATGAGAGATGCCCTGAAGCTTTGTCAAATAGACAGAAAAATAGAGAAGGAAAAAGAGCACTATTGTTAGTATTGTTTGTACCAACTCAAGTTAATACACTCTGTACAGTAATTAATGATTACTGTGGAGTAGACACTGCGATTACTCTACAGAAGATGACAAGCCAGATTAGGTTTTAATGAAATAGGAAGTGAGAAAAACAAATACCCAATTAGGACAAGGGCTTTGTAGAAGAAAGGCAGTGCTTAGGTAAAGTCTCTACAACACAAAGAAGGAACCTACTACACTGTTCTTTAAAGTTCTTTTGATGTCATGAAGGGGCAGGGGCTGTAGAGCTGGATTTTCAGGGGTATGTCTTACAGTTCCAGAGTTTGGGAAGTACAAGGTGGCGGGCCTGTAGCTCATGCTGGACCAACTTCCTGCTACACTGACTGCTGCTGGAAGGTAAAAGGGCAAACTAACTGCCCCGCTCTCGTGATAATGACATTAATCCACAATCACCACATCTCAGGTCCCGCCTCCCAACACGGCTAAATTAGGGATTAACTTGCAACACATGTATTGCGAGGGACGTACTCAAAGCACAGAAAACACAGTATGCCCTTCTGTAAGTCAGGAACAACTGTACTGTTTCTATTTTAATAAATATTGATTAAATGCCCACCATGTGTTGGGCATTGTTCTAGGCTTTGGGAATTCAGCAAAGAGAAAAATGAAAGACCCGACTCTCTTGATATGTACTACTAGAGAGGAAAATAGACAAGAATCTAAAATTTAACACATGCCATAATATCAGCTGGAATGGAGTGGGATGAAGAAGATTAGCTAGAGGTAGAGCAGTCAAGATCAGTAAGTGCAAGGAGGTCTACATCACACAGGTGGTTGGGGAAGACTTCTCTGAGCAAAGACTAAATTGAGAGGACGGTGAGAAACATTTGCTCATTCCAGGAGATGAAAGAAGTACAAAAACTGCAGGGAAGGAAGGAAGGAGGGAGGGAAGAAAGAAAGAAAGGAGGGAAGGAAGGAAGGAGGGAGGGAGGAAGGATGGAGGAAGGAAGGAAAAAAGAGAAAAAGGAAGGAAGGGATTTTTATGTTCAATGAAGAAGGTTAATGTGGGTAAGGCAATCTGAGGAATTGATAGACTATGAAGATAAGGAGGTAAATGGAAGCTACATTATGAAGCATCTCAAGGCTCAAATAGAGATTATATTTTAATGGAAGCCAAGAGACAGTTTTGTGTAGGAAAAATAGATTAGACGTAGTCCGGGGTAGGGAAAATTATTCAGGAAATGTTAAATTTCCCTTCTCTTCTTCTCACAGTAGAGTACATTTAAAATGTCTAACTAGACTGTTTAGGGCACGAGGCTGATGGAACAGAGAAACCTGTGGAGCTTTGGGGACTTAGTACAGAAATGTGGTAGAAGCCTTTTGATTTTCTGGTTTGACCACAATATAGTAAGTGGTACCTTGTGAACCTCAATAATTACCTCCTAAGTCATTTGGCTGCCACAAAACTGACTGATTGTATGCAGATTTTCTCACTCACAGTATCTGGATTCTGCTCAAGTTTTATCATGTCCAATAACAGTTGTCAAAGGAAATTCCAAGCTAGCTCTGGGGACGGTTGTCTCTAATCTGGGAGAATGCTGCAGATAATTCCTTCTCCCCTAAAACAGAAAAAGTACTCTGATAACCTAAGACGGCATATATAAAATTAGGGTCATGTCTCAGAAATCTGCGTGGGCAAATCAATAAATTGACCTATTGGTCACCTAGATGCCTTCAGGATCCATTTGACATAGATGGAATGTTTGATTTGGTAGAAGAAAAGCCCTGAGGAGACAGCGGTTCAAGGGTTGCTGGCTTAGTGGCCAAGAGGCTTTTAGAAACGAGGAGTTTGATGGAAATACAAGATTTCTCATCTTTAGATGCCTCTGCATTCTTCTGCCTAGACTACTCCCCCCTCCACTTTCCAATCCGCCTGGCTTTTAGAGGAATCCCATTCGAATGCGGCCAGTCATGAACATCTTTGATTTCCAAGCAGGGAGAATCTCCATTCTGTAGGCTTCTGTGTGCCTCGCTCATGAAACAGAGTACTTCCTATGTTGGATTTTGGTTAGTTTTGCCCGTCTACCATGTCTTCCTTAGAATTATAAAAGTAGCTTGAGGTTAAGGCCGTCCAATTAAGCTTTGCATCTTCTCACTTTAAATCCATAAGCTGCACATAGCAGTTTATTCATAGTAGATATCCAATAACTGGTAATCACATGGATGGCTTAAAGAAAAGAAGAGGAAGGACTGGAGGGAGGGAGAGAGGAAGGAGGGAATGCACGAATGGAGAGAGGGAGGGAAGCAATGAAGGAAAGGTGGAAGGGAAGGAGGGATTTAAAAAAAGAGGGTGAGAAAGAGGAAGGGAGAGAGAATGGGAGGGAGTGAGAAAGGGAATTACTAGGAACATTTCCTACTTTTACATTTCTTCCAGGATGCTCCTGTCAAGTCAGCAG
Source organism: Hystrix cristata (assembly GCA_004026905.1). Taxonomy (NCBI): domain Eukaryota; kingdom Metazoa; phylum Chordata; class Mammalia; order Rodentia; family Hystricidae; genus Hystrix; species Hystrix cristata. The sequence continues at coordinate 16,784 of PVJO010007323.1, forward strand.
GTATAAACGGCACGGTACCCACATTGTTCGAGAAAAGGAAAACTTTAGCGTTTTTATATGAAACTGGTCTTTGATTTTTCACATCAACCCACTTGATTTGATTCAAACACTACACTGATCCTTCTCCCTCTCAGGATAATTAGATAGCAAGATGTGTAACAAGCCAAGAAAGGTTTTATTTTCTAAGAGTATGTGTTTGCAACAGTTAACTTCAAATGTGGAAGTGGGTAAAGGCCAGAAAGTGATTTATGACTCAATAACAATCGAAAGAGTAATGTGCTTAGTGGCATGAGTTAAAATAATGTTGCGATGCTCCAAATCTTTTAAATTCAACAGTTGAGGTTAAAGGAAAGCAAGCTGTACTTGCTTAGCAGACAGCATCTCAGTTATCTGGAAGAACAATCAAACTAACGATGACCTGAGCAGGAGGTAGAATAAGGTTTGCTGATCAGGAAAAAACAGTGAATTGAATTATTCTAGAGACTGAATGTGTCCTCCGAACAGTGAGCCACAGCTGGGTAGAGAAGTTTAAAAGAAACACACACACACACACACACACACACACACACACACACACACACCCCACAACAGTGAACTTCATGGTTTGCTTCTGGGAGCTTAGATAGCTCAAAGGCCATCGTAGAAAAAATGTCAGTCTTGCTCCTCATCGACTCCAATGCTAACGTCACCATTGAAATTAAACCCCACTGAGTTCCATCGTCTCCCAGAACAGGCAAGAATAAATGTCTTCAGCCTTTTTTTTTAATTGAGCAATCAGAGTCAACATGGGTTCTTACTATAAAGGAAACATTATTTTTGTAGACTTGTAGCTTCATGTACTCAATCAGAAGTTGACATCTACCAGCTTTTCACATGTGTGTCCGCATGTGTGCACATGGGTGTGTCTGCATGTGTGTGCATGTTCGGGGAACTGAGGAAGAGTGTGACCTTAAGAGACACAGCGCAGACTTAGTCTTTCACATTTGTTTCTTTATAGCTGTCAAACTGGAACAAACACGGAGTTCACAGCCTCAGTCTCGTCAATTACCTAATAAGAGTAGGGAGGGGACCTTCCCACTTGAATTGTTACGATCATGTAATGTGATAACAAATGTAAAGCACTTAACGCAGTATGTAAACAATGAATGCTAGCTGCTATAATTATATTGTTATATTATATTCACTTAAACTTTGAAATTATGTTTCAAATTTCAATCTTTTAAGGTCATGAGGCTGAAGTTTACTTACTAACATTTCTACCTCACCAGGTAGAACGGATGGCCCTTCATATCAGGAGACTCTAAGGATAAATAAGAAAGGAACACAGAGCTAAACAGTTTTATTAAAGTGGGATCTAGTGACCAAGACGGAAAAGGTGGAATGTCACTTTGTCCTGGACTCAACTGTATTCGTATCTCCCAGGTTACTTTCCTTGAACCTCCTGAATTTATTTGCAAGTCTATAATCTTTTCTCAAACACGCAGAAAGGCTCATATCATTGAAAAGAGAGTGTAATAGATATTATGTAAAAGGAAGATAATATTCAAAAGAGAGGTGAACTAGAAAGGGGGAAGAGGGAAAAGAAGGAAGAGAAAAAGGAAAGAAAAGGGAAAAAAACGGAAAAATATAAATAAACCTGCTGTAAATAGGAAAGGGGGGAGCAGAAGGGAGGGTGGGAAAGGGGGGGACCAAGATACATCATGTACAGGTACAAAATAACCATGATGAATGTGATCATTATGTATACTATGTACCAATACATGCTCTTGGTAAAAAAATTAAAAATAAAAAAAAAAGAAAAGAGAGTAAAAAATGTGAGTGAAGCACAGTATGATCCAAATATAGGGGCAGTCTCTCCATGCAGTATTCTGACTCCAACTATTGACAAAGCCTAATGAACAGCAAGATACCTCTGGGAAGAATTTCCCTGAAGGCTTTGCAGTCTTGAGCAGAAATGCTCTGGTCTTATAAGATTCAGCTACAATCCTTCCAAAATATAAAGAGCAGGATCGATGGCAATTAATATTTATAAATGGCCGGTACCTACAAAACAACTTGCTAAATATCTTATATTAATTGTTGAGTTTAATTTGGACAAAAACCATGGTATAGATACCATTGTCATCATTATACAAACGAAGCGGGTGAAGCTTAGAGAGTTTCCATCATTTGTCCTGATGGCTCAGCAGAGAGGGCTCACGCAGAACCTGAACGCTCTTCAGAGGGAGAGTTGCCAACCGCTGCCTGGAGTCGGCACCTGAGAATCGGGGCCTTTTGGCCAAAGCATCGTGGAGATTTAATGTAGGGAGCTGTCGGCCAAAGGTTAGCAATGAGTGAGGCACGGCTTCCATCTTCGCAGTCTGCAGACTAGTAAGTGAGAGCAACACTTACACGAATAACACATGTAAGGCAGGTGTGGTAGTTAAACTTGACTGTCAATGTGACTGGCTGGGAGCTGCACGGGAATTAATGGAGCACACCTCTGGGTGTGTCTGTGTGTTGTGTGAATGTAACCTCTGAGTCTATGTCTAATCTTTGGCTCCTTCCTTTCTGGCACTGGACATTTGCTCTACTTCCTAGCTGCTATGAACTCAGCAGCTTCACTTTACCACACTTTTCCACCGTGATATTCCTAACAGACTATGGACTGAATTCCCTGAAACCATGAGCACAAATAAATCCTTCCTCCTTCAAGCTGTGTATGTTGGGTGTGTGGTCCAAGTGATGAAAAATTGACTAAGTCAGCAGCAGGTAAGCTCTGATCCTCAAGATGTACAGACTCCCAAAAGAAGATACAGGACAGATACAACCACTGGCCCAGAGCTAGCAGGAAAATGTCCCAGAAGGAGTGATATTGTTGTTAAGTCTACAGAGAACAGAGGAAGGACAAGTACAGATCGGGCAACTTTAAATGATGAAGGCAAAAATGTAAAAAGAGTACAAAAATCCAATCAGTCCCGGGGAAGGGAAAAGTAACCCTTTTATACTGTTACGGGAATGTAAACAAGTTTAGTCACCATGAAGATCAGCATGGAGATTCCTCAGAACACCAATCATAGAAGCACCATTTAATCTAGTTATGCCGACCTAATGCATAGTCCTGAAAGAATTAAGAACTGTAAACTACAGTGACCCACGCATAGCCATATTTACAGCAGCACAGTGCACAACAGTGAAGCTGTGGCAACAGCCTTCATCCCTGCCAATGGATGAAAGGATAAAGAAAATGTGCTGTGTGTAGATACTGGAATATTACTAGCCACCAAGAGGAAAAAAATCATGCTTTTTGCAGGAAAATGGATGGAACTAGAAACCAGCATGTAATATGAAGTTGGTCAGTCTGACAGCCTGTTTTATATGAGAAACCTTAAAAATATAAGTTAATAAATAATTGAAATGAAAGGGGGGGACAGGAAACCAGGGGACAGACTTCTGAGATGGGAAGTGGACGAGAAGAATGTGGGAGTGGGGTGGGGGAGAAAAAGAGGGGTGGTGAAAGAAGACTGAAATTTACTGAAATGTGTGAAATGCATGTACCAACTTTCCAAAATAAACTCCAGCAGCATGTAATGTTAACATGCATGAATAAAATATAGTAAAAGAGACAAGTAAATGTCAAAAGAGCTGTACTGGCAGACAGGGGCGTATGGGGTAATATAGACTTAAAGGTAAGTGAAGGCAAGAGACAACAGTGTAGAAGTGCCAAAGCCAGGTCACAGGGGATCTACGATAATCCAGCAAGGGTGATGGACTTTTTTTCTCACGAGCTTGAAGCACTGAGGCTTTTAATCTAGAAAGTAATGTGACTATACTTGAATTTTAGCTGTATCATTTTGAATACTGTTAGAGATCATACTTAATATGATTGCTTTCACCAACTTTGAGACCTTGGTCCTGTTGCTCTTTGTATTTTTGCCTCAGTTCTGCATGGATAAAGTGAGAGTGAAGATACCTGCCTCCTAATATAGTGGTGCGAACTGAATGAGTTCATACAGAAAACCGCAAGTTAGGCAGCTTGCACAGAGTAATCCCTCAAAAACTGGGAGCTATCACTTCCTTTTTTCTGCGTGAAGCCTGAAAGGCATTAGTCAAGTCCAACTCTTCAATAAACTCTTCAGAGAACGGACCCAGAGGAAGGATAAGTGTCAACAGTGGTTACATCTGCACTCAGTATGTCCCAATCTAATCTAACATGAGGAAGCTGGAGCCATCTAGAAAAGTACAGACATGAATCTCATCGCTTTCTAAACATGCAGTGCTGCCTTTATAATGACTTCAGATTCGGGATTCTGCAGCCCAGCGCCCTCCACTCACACAGCAGTCTTTGCTTACTGGAAAAGCTGCACTGTTCTGCTGTATTGTTATCCCTGCTTTCTGCACTTGCTCTCACTTTTTCCTGGACTTTGAGCAGCCTGAAATCAGGTTTCCTATTGTAGCCGCCTTAAGCTTAGTACCGATCATACGGCGTGTAATTTCTGTTCACTGCCTGAGTTTAATTAAATGCAAGTGCAGGGAAAGGAAAAACCGAATCCATTTTAGTAGGTTATTTCCCAAGCTGAAAGAGCTGTGGCAAAGAATGCAGAGAACAGAGCTGGAACAGCAGGAATCTCACTGGCTTCCCCTGAAATCATGCGGCACCAGGACTTGCTGTTTAGGTGGAAGAAAGGCACTGGGTACTTCTGGAAGACCTTTCCTTGTAGCTCGGAACCTGGTCATTTCACGGCTAAGGATCATGCGAAGTATACCGAAGAAAGAGTCCCTGTGACTGCACAGGACTCAGTCCTGTATTCAAATAGCTGACAGTACGTTAGTAATGACTGTGTATTCTACTTAGATGTTATATTAGTCTTGGAAAACAAATGCACATGTTTTGAAGGAGAGTATAGATAGCTTCATGTATAATTTAATCTATATTCCCATATCTATTAGGCTAGACATCTGGGCACTTTTGCTAAATTCTGGAATGTCTAGTCTTTTTCAAAGATTTATGGAATATGATTTTAAAAATAAGCCCAGAATTTCCAAAAGAAAATATTTCAAGTGTCTGAAAATAAGTGCAATTCACCGTCTTACTAGGCCAAGTTCCTCAAGAGCATTTTGGCTGATCTGTACCTTTAGCCTACTTTCTTATTCTGTAAGAATGCACTCAGATAAAATAATAATACAATAATACAAACATTGCCTCCATTAACAGAACCTGTCTCTAGGTGGACATACACGTTCCGTGCCTTTCCTACAGGGCACCAGATCTCCCTGGTCCTCTCTACCTCAAACATACATTCCTGGGCTAGAAAGGGTGCTCAGATTTTATCCATATTGTTTCTTTGGGTATCGCTATAGGTTTCTCCTAAGCTACTTTGTGTTTTTCACTTTCTGGTCAGGTAGAAACTCATTACTGACTTGGCAAATACAAATGTGTCACTCTAGAATCAATTGGAGATTGGATGAAGAATGAAACAACTGAGGTGTAGATCATTCACATTTTGGTTAAAATGCAATTATAAGAAGGTTTTCTTATGGACAAAATTTTGACCCAAAATAGTACTATAAAATATAAACATCACTTAGAAAAAAAAAAGTCTTACAAGAAACAAAACTGATGTTAATAGAACTGAATTAATATTGAAGATATGACTGCATTAGTTGAGTTTCTCTTCATGCCCAGACCTTTAGTGGTAGCCAGACATCTCAAGTGAACAAATGAACAGAATCTTCAATAAATGGAAAAATTGTAATTTCACAAAATTCCAGATACTACTAATCCTTAACAAATCGTTTAGTATGCTATTTGCAAATAACCCTTGGTCCATGCATCGGAGGCCATTTCCATTTTGGAGCTAGTTTCATTCTTAGCTAAGATGGTTATGTGTGGGGCTTCAGATACATGTTCAGATATATTTTGAGAATCTCAGTACTGGAGCCTTCCTTAAAGGTTGCAAGGGAATTTAGGCAACAACAGAGTGGATTATTAGGACCTCTCGCTCCTTTTAAGCTTACCCAGAAAAACTACTTTCGTCAGCTATACTTCAGAGTCCCAGGCAGTTCTCCTTCGAATGTCCCAGGGATTCTCCAGCTAAATCACGCCCAATTGCCCTGCCACTACAAACATTTTATAACCCTCCCTTTATTATCCTGAAATGAAACTGCAAAACCACTTAAACTATCTACACATATAATCTTGAAATAACCAATATAAATCCTCAATTTAAGACACAGAAAATAACTTGCAACAAAATAAACATAATCCACAGGTGAAACACTGGACCTGGTTACTCCAAAATACTTGACAAAGATGTTAGATGCCTACCCCTGGAAAATTCAGATTTTAAGCAAAGTGGGACAAGATTAAACATACATTTTCAACACTTTTCTCATCATTGAATTTTGCAGACATAAGTACGCATGCCCATATCCATGTGACGATAGCCGTGAACATGAGAACCGTAAAACCACGCAGGGCACAAATCACAGGGGCCGCCTTGTGAGCAGGGTATGGTTCTCCGGGTTCAAGTTAGAGCACTGATTAACGCCGGGCGAGCACATGACATTGTTGACGTGTGTCATTCACACAGCATTTTGAGATAGGGATTGTTACTATCTCCAAATTGCTGCTCGGGAAACCTCATGGTGAAGGACTTTGCCTGAAGTCACACACGGCTAATAAATGTAAGACGCAAAGCCTGTGAGCTCAGGCTGGCTGGTTCCAGATTCTTTATTTCTAACACTTCTAAGTCTTCATGAATAACTCCTTGTAGAACTCTTAAAAATGTGTACCACCCACATTTATCCTAGCTATTGCATTTGTGGAAAATATAGAATATATTTAAACTACAAAATAATCACTCCATGTTATACAGAAAACAAAGTGATGTTCTATTCTCAAAGTCTAAAAATTGTTATTTTTTGCCAAGGAAAGCATCTGGGAGAGACATTCACACCCATAGGATACGAGTCAAGTCTTAGGTGTCTGCGAGCACCCCTTACACTGTAGGACATCTGATGTCTCTGGCCCTTGTCACTAAATGACAATAGTGGCCCTTCTAGAGTGAAAACTGAACTCATCAGCAGAGAATTCTAAAACTCCTCCTAGAGGTAGTTTCTCCTCATATTTCCATCTAACCTCTGAGACTTGGACCTCACGGGACATATTACCCTAAGCCCAAATTTAACCAGAATTGTTCTGCTTCTAGCCATTTCATGAACTAGGATTCCAGGCAAGAATTTGCTTGGAAAAATAAAAGCTTTTTTCTACTTAAAAAATTCTGAAACTCTGGCTCCAGACCAGAAATCATCATTGACCTCTTTTCACTGGGTGCAATAGAAACACCCGTCTGCTCACATCTTCCTCTTCTCTGGGTGAACACACCATTAACGCCCCAGTCACCTGGCACAACAAAGAGGTGAGTGACAGACATGCTTCCGCAGGAGAACTCAGCTCCCTCTGCTGCTAGCTGCTTCTGCTTCCTGAAGGATGTCCCTGGGCCTGTTCCCCTACCTGTCTGCCCTTTATGAAGTCAGGGATCTGTGTGCCATACCGGGTCCCCTGCAGATCACCGTTCTTCTGTGATGGGGGAGCGTGCTCTGCCACCAAGTCTCCAGCCAGAGAGCAGTGCATTTGTGCTGGAGGTGAAAGGAGTCCTCCTATGGCTAACAGAGTTCCGGACTCAGAGCCATGAGACCCAGCTCCACGGCCTTGAGCAAACCCCTCGCTGTGTCTGGGTCTCAGTTTCTTCATGTGTCAAGACGGAGGACTGGATTTCAGGATTCCAGGAGCTTTTGCGTCTCAGCCCCTCGCTATCTCTCTGATCCCCACAGCGAGCTGTAGCTAGAAAGGCGCTGTGTGCGGCTTCAAGGCAAAGTCAGTTGCACAGCCAGAGGAAGACAGGGAAGCAATACATTTCTGGGGCCACAGCTGCATTTTTATATTCGCATAAGCTACCAGGTTATTCTGACCTCTTTAAGCACCAGCAGGAGATGGCAGCTCAGGGGAACAAAAGAGATGATGTGAGCAATAGTGGTGATGATAATGCTTTAAGGAAATGTATTTTAGAATGAGCTCTTGCCTGGATTTTATTGTCTACTTACCCACTGCATCTTCCGTATGTGTCCCTGTCCTCTTTAGAAAATAACTTGTCTGTGAGGCTGTAGAGGATTTTTTTAAAAAGCAAACGAATGAGGCTCAGAGAGGAAGAGGAAAAAGCTAGTGCAGGGGAGAATTTTACTAGGCGGTGATTGATACGTTAAGCATTGCTGCTCAGAAAGAAAACAAAAAAATGCTGTAACAATGTCTGGACAGATGCCAAGTGTTATTGTCAGGAGAGGGATGGGGGAGTCAACAGCAAAATAGGTGCTGCTGGATCATTGGTGTGTTGCATACTAGAAACACTCCAGAGCTGAGGGCAGGAAGCTCCAATTAGTTCCAGCTCAGGCTCTTACACATTGAATGTCTTTGAGCAAACCACATTATAATTCTGGGTCTCAGTTTCCTCACCAATAAATATTACTGAAAATATTTTCTATTATTAGCTGCTGATACTTTATACTAGAATTTCTTTCCCAATTTAGCTACTAGTAAGACTGTAATATCTGACAAAGGGAAAAGGATAGCTACTACAGGATCCATGCTCTTTCCTGTTCACCGCTACCCACAAGGAACCCCTAGACTGCTTCTCCATGAACATTAAGAATTTTTGAAAATTTTCAGATTATGTCCTCCCTAATTTCTCTTCCACTCTAAAGTATTCACCAGGTATTTAGCAAGTACTTACTGTGGGTCTCATTCGTATCAGATACTGCTAACCACTAGGCATAAAAGCTAAACATGACATCATGCTTGCCTTGCACAGGTCTGTCCATTACTCAATATATTAGCTTTTCTATTTCTGGGACAAAATACAGTTGCAACCGTATTTTGGCAGTTGCAATTTAAAGGAGATGCTTATTTTGGCTAATGGTTTCGGTGGTGTTAGTCCATAGTTGGCTATTTATCTATTTATCTATGAGTCAGAGATACCGTGGTAGAAGGGCACGACATAGGAAAGCTGCTAAACCCATGTCATGTGGAAAGCAGAGCAAGGGAAGCGCCAGAGAGAAAAGGGGCAGGGACCAGATATAGTGTCCAAGGTTATTTTCCCATGACCCATTGGTTGCAACTATGACACAGCTTCTAATAGCCCATTCGGCATGAACTCATCAACTAATTAACCCACTGATGAGGTTAGTACTGTCACAATCCAATCACCTTTTCAGGAATCTCTTAATTCATTCAGTGAAGTTCACAATCATAACAGGCAAACTCATCATAGCCTCTAATTATTACTTACTTTTTCCTGAAGTGTGCTCCCAGGAAAAGACTATGGAGGAGGGTAAATGGAAATATTCCTAGATAATCATGGTCCTCATATTTGGTTTGCCATTAGCCTACTGAAATCTTATGTGATTGTATCACTAAGAGAATATGGTGACTAATACTGAATTTCAGATCTGCAAGTCTATCTGGAAATGCTAAAGAACTACAAGCCACATTTTTCCTCAGTTTACCCATTGAGTCATGCAACCCAGCATAAATGGTATCCAAAATGTTATTCCAGTCAAGCACAGTGCTTCTGTCCACTCTCAAGATTTTTTTCTTATGGAGATAGGAAAGAAGAAGAGACATGCAACCAACTACTTATAATCATGTTAAATCCCAGCACTCTTGGAGGCTGAGGCAAGAGGATCATAAGTTCAAGTCCAACCTGTGAGACTTAGCAAGACCTTGTCTCAAAATAAAAAAAAAAAAAATACAAAAGGGATAGGGGTGTATCTCACTGCAAACGACCTGGATTCAGTTTCCGGTACCAAAAAAAAGTGTGATATTTGGGACTCAGTGAATATGCACACTTGTCTATTTGACTGAGAAGCCCATTTCTAGAGGAATGTGCATTATGAAAAATGGATAAAGAAGAAAGCTCTAAGAGTCAGGTAAACCAACCCCGAAGAAAGATGAAGTGTGAATTCCACAGCAGCTTGCCTTCACCTCCAGATGATTCTCCAAATCAAATCATTCTCTCTGAATGGTAAATCAAATACTATCATATGACTCTTACATTCCAATAAGCTCGGAGAGAATGCCAGGTATCAGAAAAAAAGATAATGGCTATTTTAATTATATTCCTTTAAACTCACAAAACTACATACTTTGCTAAAATATGACATCAAACTTAAGAGCTATTTGGGCCAAGCTAAACACCAAGCACTGTTCACTGGTATCCATCAAGATGCAGCCATGATAGTCCTTTGCAAGAAAGAATTTTTAAATTCCAAGTGAAACACAACAATGTCTGCTCCTTTCTTAATTACATTTATGTGACCCCACAGGTTCCTCTTTTATCTCTTTCCAGTTGTATGGATCTACATATTCAGTAGAGCTCCATGGCCTGATTTCATGAAGTTTCCCCATTTGAATCGAGAGGTCCATTCTGTTACCGGTCTTTTAGACTCAGCAGGCTTATCTGCACTCAGGACCATGACTGACAGATAAAAGCAAGCCACAGAAAGCAATCAGCAGTCTAGAAAGATGCTTCAGACTTCTCCACACTTATTCTCAGCTCGCTGCTCTTGCTTTTGGCTCTGTTCCTCTGGTTTCCTACCTCTATTCTCCGGCTTCCACACCTGCTCCTGGCCCTCTGGAATACACGCAGCACTGCACACACTCTGTAGTCTCCTGGTTTCCCCATTTCACTGAGTGTGCACTGAGCCATACAACTGCTTACACCCAGATTAGCTCATGCTGTGATCATACACACTGGCTGTGGACCCAACCTGCTTGTCTTTAAATCATCTTCCACTGATTCTTAGTTTGACGGTCTTAGGCAAAGTGCTTAAACTTTCTGTGCCTCTGTTTCTTTACTGTTAAAATGGTGCCCATGACGGTACTGGCCTCCAAGGTTGCTGTAACAATGAACTGAGAATTCATAAAGTGCTCATAGTGTGCTTAATAAAAGCAGATCTGCTGCTGCTGCCAGCTCCAACTCACCCACAAAGTCAGAGGGACTTGGATTTCTCATGTCATTATTTCTTAGAGTGTTCCAGGAACAGTATTTCTTTAAGAGATTAATAGGTGTTTTTTTTTTTTTTGTTTGTTTGTTTTTTTTAAGAAAGATTTGGCATAAAATATGATGGAGAATGGGAGATTAAATAAATGCAAGACAATTTCGTAAATTCAGAACTACCCGGAACCTTTATTATAAAGGAAGTTGCCACAGTTTCCCAAGGTAGATATAAAAATAGAAACTGCAAGTACGTGGTGGGTCCAAATTCAAACCTAAGGCTTCTGTTCTGGCCCAAGCCACAATAGGTGACCACGCAACTTCCTGTATCATTGAGTACTTCTAACAATTTGGACTATTTTGCTCTCTGAAATAACTGGTGAGCTTAAGTCACTTCTCTTTTCCAAAGCAATTGTTATCAATTATGGAATTATTAACAACGCTTCCCATCTGCCTCTAGTTTCCAGCTAAGAATGTTAATTACAACACAAATCCATCCAAGAATCTGAGGAATTTATTACTGAAGATGTTTACCAATGATTCTAGTTTAAAAAAATGTCCAGCATGTGTTCAGTAAATAACACAGCTATCGATTTCACATTTCACTATTTGTCAATAATTCTTCCTTTAGAAAATTGTATCTCCCCATAACAACATGTGGGAGCTGTGGCTGTTTCCCTTCCCCAGTGAATCATCATGTTCCCATATTTGCCTTGGAACTAATACATATAATCAGATTTTTATATGCATCTCACTAGCATGCGAGCCACAGAAGAGAGGTTATGCCACTTCAGAGGCCCTCACAAAATTGTTGGAGCAAAACATCTAACTAAGTAAGTGGCAACCTGAGGCTTTAGGCTTCCAGCAACCAGGGGTCTAACACTATGCCACTGAGGACTGAGAACTGGAGAAAATAGCCAAGCATATTCCCAATCACATAGAAAGAGCTCTACTTAAGCATACTCACCTTCCAAGCTACTCTATTATACTTAATTCATGTGAGGAAGAAAATATGCTTCACAGCTACTTCAAGCCATTGATCCCACTGCAAGTGGCCAGCTAACCACCTCCAATCACCGAGGCAGAATTAACTTTAAACAGCATTATAAAGGCCTCTCCGCATCTTGTAATTTGAATCCTGAGTAAAAACCGCAGGCTTCTCACTTGACTGGACGTTTCAGAGCACTCATGCCTCGGCTGGCCCATTCAGGGACCTCAGAACAGCCGTTGTGTGCCACGGGCTCCCCTGCTGTCACTCCCAGCACTTTCCAGAACACTGGTCCTTCCAATGAACAGCCCGCTCCGTGACTCTTACCCCTCTATTTTTCAGTGCATTTTCTCACAGTGTCCTTTCAGACATTTCTGAAGGTCTTTATAAATATTTCCCATTACGCTCCCTGGAAACCCTCTAAGGCAAACAGTCCCCATGTCACCACACCCTGCACCTTCTCACAGAGTTCCTCTTCCATTAATTTTACATTCATTTATGTGCTTGTAAAGTGAGAATAAGCTGGCATTCCACATTAACTGTGGAGCAGGAAAGGGTCCAGCTACAGGACTAGCAGGTTGCATTTCTATCATAGTAGGGATGACTTCATCCTTCATTTTTCCGCAGAATTTCAGACAGTCCATCTGACTATCTAACCATATAACTTCAAAGTCCTCACTCTCCTCCATGACAAGAATTTGCATCAACTTTCCACTTCAGTCCTTCCCACCACATCTCTGCACCTCCAGTAAGCAGTCCCTTCAACCACATTTTCTCTTACCAAGTAACCCCCTTGTAAACATCCTATCTCCATGTTAAGAGTAGGTCCCATTCGGTTTTATTCACTGCCAATGTTCTTACAGCTTTTAAATCCTGTTCTTTGTATTGAATATCCTTAGGAAACTGCAACTTTTGATTAATTCAACCCTCTTTCTTTTCTTCTACTATATCACATCAGGTCTCTATTATAGAAAATGGCCTATAATTTTTGAAATGATGGCCCTGTTAAAATTCTATTATCTTAAGGATTTGCTTAGTACTGTTCAGTCATCTTTTGTCCTTCGTGCCTGTGGTCGTTTCCCTCCATTTCCCTCAGATGCTCCTTCTCAGCGTGGCCCCGCTGCCCCACTCTCAGCAGAAGGCCGAGGCCTAGACTGCGCAGGGTGTGTGAATCTCAAAGCCAGTTTTCAAGTGTGTAACTTTAGACACATTTCTTTTTTTCTGTATCTTGGTTTACTCATCTTGAATACCACAAATACTGAAAACATAATAAAAATCAGACACAAAACTCTCTATCTCTAAGTATATTATTTATGTTTTAGGAGTTTGATGAGAAAAAAGAAAGAAAAGGAGACAGAGACAGCAAGAAAAAGAGGAGCCGGAGGAGGAGGGGAATGGAGGACCCATTTTCTGTTTGATGAAAAAGCAGTCCTTAATTTCCTTCCTCATATCTGCACCTGCCTTTCTCCTTCCCCCTTTTGTGTAGAGGTGATCCTATACCTAAACCGACCCTAGTTCACCACTGGGATTTGTTCCCTTAAGTCTGGGATGAGACATTGCTCACTATCCTGTTTTTCCTCATAAGTTCTGCAGGTTTTCTTTAAATTGTATGTTCTTTTTCCCAACCTTTGGATTACTATATGTTTTCAGCTTCCTTGTTTCTCATTTTTCATTCAGCAATATTCAGCAAGAACAAACCCTTCAATAATCTGAAAGTCTTTCAAAATATAATTTCAATAGTTATGTAGTGCTCTTTGCAAACACCATAATTCATATAACTATGCCTTCTTTGTTGAGAATAAAGATTGTTTCCATTTTTCATTATTATAAGTGATGCTGTGATTATTACCCTTGTACATAAATCTTTATCTGCATATCTGATTCTATCTACAGGGTAGAACTCTATAAGCAGACTTACAGGGGCAAATACCATATTTTAAAGGCTCTTTACACACATTACCAAATTGCTTTTCAGAAAGATTATACCAATTTATACACCCACCAGCTGTGTATAAAAGAGAAGGTTCCATCACATTCACACTGTCATTAAGAATATTTTCTGTTAAATTTTCAACTTTTCCATCTCTACTGGTTCTTATAAAAGAGGCTAAAAATATATTTAAGTGTCTTACCTCCTAAAAATAATAATTTTCTACCCTGTGTTTCTCTTTGTATACCATCTTATTCTTTCACACCCAGGTTTCCTGGGGACTGATTCATCCTCAGCCTCAATCTCTTTCATCTAAGCATCCTACTACCATCTCGACTGGGCCCTCACCTCGCCCCTTACCACATGTAACCACTGACATACTACCAACTTAGTCCAGGAGATTCTTCGTGTCTTTTTGCATATATTAATTATAAGCACACAGCATTCTCAAATTTTTCTGTAAATTCCCACATTTTTGGCTTCTGAGATGTAATTTTCCTCTGTTTTTCCTCATTCCTCATTACATTTCTTTTGAATAGTTTCATCTCAGCAAATAACAGCTTTAATTGTAATCCAACTTCTTCCATAAACTATAGCAAGAACATTGTGTTCAAAACTCCAGAGCGCTTTTATAAGCAAAATCCTTGTGAATTTAAAACCTAAATGAGGTTGACATCAAATTTGCCACCTTCTACAGAATTGACTGTTTTGCTAAAGAGCACCATTGTCCATATCTGTGTCTGAGAACAAAACATAGATGTAAGGAATCAATCTTAATGATCTTAACTAAGAATCAATAAAATCTTATCAAATAATATTCAGCCCTACATACCTCTTACTATCGTTCAGTCTCATAGATTATTAAAACTCATCTTCATAATTCTCAGGGTTCATTCCATTTCAGTATTTTCCAGGTTTTAGAGGGCAGAAACCTAACACATATTTCTCTGGCTTTTCATTTTGTTTTCCCACAATGTGCCAACCATGCAATTTACACGCTAACCCACCCAGCCAAGAACTATTACATTTTCACATTGAGAACCATGGACAGTTCCCAAAACAAGACTTCTTGCTCCGTAGAATTGGTCATTTCTTCCTATGTTTGAAACTCAGCACATCTCTCTCTCTCTTAGAACATACCTTTAATTTATTTGTTTACACACATTTCCTCTGCTCTGTCACCAGCTCCCTAATGAAAACATTCTTTGTTTTAATCTTTATTTTAATTAGTAGAATACATGTTTGCGATACATAATGATTACAGTCATTGTGGGGAATTGGTCCATGCACATAAAACATCTTAATTGTTTTTTATATCCTCTTCCCCTCTCCTTCCTCCCCCATTCCTCTATCCCTTTCCTTTTCACAAAAGATCTATCCTCAGTTTCCTATTATCTTTTATTTTGCTCTTTAATTTAATTATAGTTTAGGTATCCAATATAAGTGAAATAATGTGATATTTATCTTTGTGTCTGGTTTATTTTTGTATTCTTAGTTTACGGAATTTCTAAAAGGATTGAAGAATTTACCCTGACTTTCTGAAATCAATATATTGAGTTCAAAAAAATTTATCTTACTCAAAAAGTCAACTTTAAACAATTTTTTGATTTGGTCTCATCACATCATGAAGCATAACATACACAATTCTCTGAATTACATATATAGCTCTTTAAAAATTCCCATCAAATTTCAGTTGTGTCTTTGACTGGACCCTTTATATACTTTGGCTACAACCATGCCTTATTTCATAGCACTTTTTATTTTGCATGGTTGTTTATTCTTAAGGGTAGGTCTAGATTCTTAATTCCTTTGAAGCCTCGTTTACTTCATGATCAATAATTTTGTTGATTATAGGAATGTTAGAAATAGTCACATAAAATCAATGTAAAGAACATGTTTCCAAAATTTACAGAAAGAATACTCTCATGCCACACAAAAAAGAAATATGTTTCGGCACTAAGAAGTAAGAAACTAAAAAACAATTTCTAAAATAACTATTTCAGACTACAGACAATACAAAGGTTAAGATAGTGATCCCTCAGAGAGGCTAAAAGAAGAATTAAGTCAGGTACAAGTCACTTCTCCCAAAGTACTTCCTTCCATATTCAGCCCACAGCATAGAACAACATACAACAAATTGGACATTACAAATAATAAGCCAGTGAAACTGAAAACATGGCAATAAAATCTATCCACAACATACCAGAGAGGAAAAAATAAACAGTCTCAGTAAGATACAGGACAATACCCAACAGTGTAATATACTAATAGTTTGAGTCTAAAAGAAAATAGGTGAAAGGGAGTTAGAAAAACAACTTATTTGAAAAAAATTATGCCTAGATTATGTCCAGATACTTTCCAAATTTGAGGAAAATGTACCATTACATATTTTTAAAAGTTCAACAATACCCAAGTGGAAGAACATAGGAAAAAACCCAATGAAGGCATACAGTAATCAAATGAACAAATAAAATGGATAAGCAAACAAATGCAATCTGAAAAGGTGATTTCTTTAAAATGACACATGAGCCAGGCTTGGTGGTGCATTCCGGTAATCCCAGCATTCTGGGAAGCTGAAGCAGGAGGATTGCAAATTGGAGCCCAAACCAGGGCAACTTAGTGACACAGCAAGACTGTCTCAACACAGAAAAATCAAAAGGGCTGAATAGGTAGCTCAGGGCAAAGGTCCACGATTCAGTCTTCATTACTGAAGGAAAAGAAAGACACATGGCATACAATGTCACAAGAATAATCTCAAATGTCTCTTCAAAAGCATTCAAATGAGAAAGAGAAGAAAGTATTAAAAGGAATAAACCGCCAACCTCTAGTTCTACATCCAGTGAAAATTTATTCCAATAATGAAGGTATTATAAAGACTTTTTTAGGGAAATAAAATCTGAGCAAGTCAATCATCAAGAAATGTAAAGAACTCTGGATGTTTAATGACAGTCTTTAGGCAGAAAGAATTTAGAGCTATGGAAATGGATGGAAGAGCTCTGGAAATAGTAAATGTGTCAGTATATATCAAAAGAGATGCAACCACTACAGTAGATGAAGTGGTAGCATCTCCTTGAACTCAGATGTTGAAGTTCTGACTTCCAGCACAATGGTGTTAAGAGATGAGGCTCTGGGGGAAATTGAGTTGTGATGACATTGCCAACGTGTGGCCCCCAAGATGGAACTGGTGACCTCGTGAAGAAAAGGAAGATTCCTAGGGCTGCTCCTTCTCTCTCCATCACACGGGGACATGGTAACAAGACGACCTTCTGTGAGCTAGAAAGGCGGCCTTACAGGAGCTGAAGCTGCCTGCACTTTGACCTTGGACTTTCCAACTTGTAGAACTGTGAGAAACCAGCACCTGCTGTTTAAGCCATCTACTCTGTGGACATGAATTACAGAAACCCCAGCTATGACAGATAGTTTTCCTCGATTTTAACTTTTAAAAGAAATTGAGCACTTAAAACAAAACAAATAATATATTTTGGACTTGATGACATATATAAATAAAAATGTATGAAAACATAGAAAACACTGGAAAAGGGTCACTAGAAGTTTACAGATATATGAAGCATAAATAACTTATGGCTGCATTTTAAAACAATATATTGTGGGTTATAACATACTTATAATTAAAAATAAAATGGAATCACTGAAAAAATTCTAAAGAAGATGGGAAAGGTGGGGGTGAAGAACAGATGGTAATAATAAAATGTGAATATCAATAAGATGGTTTAGATTCAAATATCCAACCATATAAATAATTTCAACAAATAAAAATAGTCTAACTATTCCCATTGAAAGGTAGACATTTTAAGATTGTGTGGAAACACAAGATCCAATTATATGCTATCTAGGCATGTCACACAAATACAAAGACACGGACATGGAAAAGGATACCATGTATATAATAATTACAGGAATTCTAGGGTACTACAGCATAGGACAAGTAGGCTTCAAAACAAGGAATAGGGAGAGGTATTAGACAATAATCTAGACATCAACATATCAAGAAGAAATAAGAATCCTAAATGCACATGCAGATGAAAACAAACATTCAAGGTATGTGAAATATTAACTGATGAAAGTAAAATATGTTATTCAACAATTATAGGTGGATATTTCAAGATTAGCCTTTTGCTAATGGATAGTATGAGCAGAAAATAAATTAGAAATGGTATAGTCTACCTGAACCACACTATTAACCAACCTGCCCTAATTGACATTTCTGAATTTCTCCTCCAAAAATTTCCTTCGAAACACACATGGAACATGTACTATCTTAGACTATATTCTGGATTATTAAATAATTTTTGTTAAATTTAAGAAGATTTAAATCCTAGAGAATTTTCCATGAAAAACTGAGAATTAAAATGAAAATTAAAATTAAAACATATTTGGAATATTTCCAGATATTTAGCAAATTATAAATACAGATATATCCATGGTGAAAAGAGAAAGCTATGTTTAAAATTACCAAATAGTTTCAATTAAACAAAAATTAAAATACAAAATATGAAAATCTGTGGGATATTATTAAAACAGTGATTAAATAGAAGTATATAGCACTGAATTGAAAAGAAGAAATATTTGAAACCACTGAACTAAGCTTCTGGTTTAGGAAACTTAAAAAAAACCTTACCTTCAAAGTAAATGAAAGGATAAAATATTAAAGATGACAACACCACTCAATGGATAGGAAATGGATAACCAATGAGGGAGAAGCCAGTAAAGTGAAGATCTACTTTTTTGAAAAATGTCCATAAAATTAATAGACTTCGAGGCAGAATTATCAAGCGAAAAGAGAGAATACATACATTATAGCTACAAATTTATAGACATCAAATGAATAATCAGGAAACACTATGGTATAAACCATACGCCGATAACATGAACAACTTTAATCAAATTAAACAATTTCTTGAAAGGTACCAACTTCCAAAGTAATTCAGAAAAAAAAAAAAAAAAAAAAGATGGCCTTCCATGTTTGGCCCAGATGGTCCAGATGGCGCAGTGGGACCGATCTTACCCACTGGCCACCTGACACAACAAAACACTTAAGGCAAAGTGTGTGAAATAACACTTTTCACAGTGTGAGGCATCAGGCAATGAATGACAATGAGCTGCCTGTACTTTGATTATTTTGCCATCTTTCAAATAAGGGCATTCTTATTTCAGAGATACCATGTTGTGAGAAACAAATGAGATTTTACATGTGAAAATCTCTAGCATAACAACTGATACAACAAATAATGTTCCCCCCTCTTTTTCCTTTTAAAAAAAATTTTGTATGTCAAAATAATTTGAAAAGTATTAACAAGAGTTACTGTGAAATTTTTCCAAGAAAATGTCAGATCACAAACTATTACTGAATGAAAGTGAAAATCATTTTTAGGTTGTACTGCACTATTTCTTACATGTACACAACTCTCAAATGCATTCTAATGAGTACCAGATTATACCTCCTGCCTGAGTTCTCTCTCATTTTAACATATCTGTTCTCTTTCCTTCCCCTTCTCCTCCTCTTCCTATTTGAGCTTAAGGAATCAAAGACCTTCTCATTGTAAATGGTGAAACTTGGAAAATTAAGGAGCTTCCTAAAAATGACTTTATTTCTCAGGAAAGTAAAGGCATTCTTCTTAAATTCTCTACTGGCTCCAAATATTTTAGCACACATGAGGTCGAACTAAAATATGAGTCATTTTTCAGTATACCAAATAGCGTTTAAAGTAAATCTCTGATCCTGTTTCTCAAGAACCTTTTTCATTTCTATGAACAGGAATGAAATTACCAAATCAATAATCTGAACACACTTCTGAAGAATAGCCACCTTATAATACGCCTCACAATTATTTTATAAAAATCAATATAGTTGGATAACTGTCTTCAGGTAAGATGTAGAATCAGGAATCATGAAATTATGAGACTAAATCTAATGATTAATAGTTTTCTGCCTTTCTGAACCAATCTCACTCTCAGTTCCATAATCCACAAATTAGATGGTAATTTGGTTATCTTATTTAGAAATTTAAATTAGAAGATTAAAATGAAATGTTTAGCACAGTACCCACACAAAATGTTCCTACTTTTCATCTTCTACCATTTTTTCTAAGCACGTATATACAGTTATTTAACAAAATGTATGTTTCCACAGGAGTTAGGGATGTAGCTCAGTGGTAGCGCACTTGTCTAGCATGCACAGACCCCCGGGTTCAATCACCGGAAATACACACACACACACACACACACACACACACACACAAGCGTGTGCGTGCATTTTAGTAAGGAATATATCCTCAGTAAAAAATCAGGGAAAATCACTGAAACACGAATGCCAAGAGACTATGAAAAATATTTTATTATTAGTAGGGGATGTAGAGCTAATTCACTACTGGGCAGTTACACACAGATTTCGTGTGTATGTACACACAGATTTTGCTTTTTCCATTGAGTCAACATATAGCCTTCTTCAAAATTTGTCATCTAGATTTGAAAGGAACACAATATTGTTTCAAGAATAAATTTGTGTCTTTAATATCTTTGTCAAAAGACAGTATTTGCTATTATTCAATTGCTGTTTCAAAGTTCAATTAGGGTTTCAAAGACACAACTATCATTCTGAATTTTCATCTCAATTGCAATTAGTATCAGCATATGACACACTGATTGTAACAGGGTATACCTCAATAGCATAATCACATTTCTATCCCCAGCTATAAATACCAATGTTCAAACGACTATGTGTGCATCTACAAAACACACCATAGCAGCCTAATTCTAGAAGCTTATTCTTTCAAATTAACAATGTATTTTGCTCTTTGCTTTTGTCTTCTTTAAAGCTTTACAGAAAATTCATTTGAAATCCCCACAATATCGCCCCAGGGTAGCTACGATGAAACCATAATGAAAAGGAAGATGACACAGATGGCTCATTTCTTTTTGAGCTATGTTCTTGGATTAAAAGAGTATTCAGTTTGGGGAATGAATATTTTATTTTGAAATATTTAAATGAACAGTAACAAAATGACAAAACAAATTTCCACTTTTCCTGACCTTCCAAAAATAACCTGCAGCTGCATGGTAACTAGCCACTTTTATTAGGGTTAACGGGTCATCAAGAAACAATTTGATAGTGTTTGCTATATTTTAAAAAGAAGGAAAGAGTTCTGGGGAGAAAAAGAAAAAAATTAAGGGCTAACTCAACCTTATTACAAGATTTATTGTCAAGTAACAATGATGAATTCATATGTTATTGGTTTAACAATAAATATCCTGACTGAATAGATAGTCCAGAAATAAATCATTTATATGGGGACAACTAATGATTGACGACGATGCAAATGTACGTCAGTACTGAAAGGTCAGTCTTTTCAACAAATGCTAATGGAACAACGGATATCCATTCGCAACAGAAAACAATAAACTTTCAAGCCAGGCCTCTCTTCATTTAAAAAGCTAACTCAAAATATATCACAGACATAAATAGAAAACCTAAAACTTCAAAATTTCTATGGAAATATATTCATGCCTATAGGTTAGTCCGACATTTCTGCAATGCACCCTCAAACACACAATCCAGAACAGAGCAAACTGGACTTCATCAAAATTAAAAACTTCTGGGGTTGGGGATGTATCTTAGTGGTAAAGTGCTTGCCTAGCAAGTGCAAGGCGCTGAGTTCAATCCCCAGCCCCTCCTGCAAATTCTACTCTTCAAAGATATTATTACAATAATGAAAAAAATAAACCAGAACCTTGGATTTAATATTTGCAAAGTATAGATGTGATAAAGCAAATTTATCTAAATATATGAGAACTTTACAAAAACCAGGTAAAATAGAAAAAACTTTATAACAGAACATATGGATGCCAAGTAAGTTCCCGGAAAGATGTCAAATAGTATTAGTCATCAGGTAAATGCCCATTATATTTACACCTAAAAAACAAGTTACTACAACATGCCTATTAGAAGGGCAAAAATTACAGACTTGGTACAACCCTCCGGGGTCCCAATATAAAACAGAATTTATACATTGCTGTCTTGAGTGTAAAATAATATAACCACTTTGGAAAACAGGAAGTTTCTTTAAAAGTTAAATATTCACTGACAATATTATGATTGAGCCATTTCACTGCTAGGTATTTAACCGACAGAAAAAATGGTGTGTGTCCATGCACACATGTGGTCATTAACAGTCATCACAGTCTTGTAAGAAATTGACAAAAACTGGAAAAACATTCATTTACAGGTGAACACTTTGAGAGGTTATGCTATATCCACATAGAGCAGAACGCTGCACACTAAAAGTAATAAACTACTGACATAAACAATTCATATAATATCACATGATTATTCTAAGTGAAAACTACCAGACAAAAATACTGTATATTGTATGATTTCTTCAACAGAAAACTTCAAAAAACAGAAGGCAATATAACACGTAGCGATAAAATAGATCAGTATTTTTTGATTAAATGGGAAACAAGGCAGAGTGAGAAACTACAAAGATGGGTGAGGAAACTTTAGGATTGATTGATATTTTTATTGTCCTGATTGTGGTGATGACTCTCTGGGTGCAGATAAATACTTGTCACTCTGTACACTGAAGGGGTACATGTTTTTTCTATCTCAATTAGACCACAACAAAATGTTGAACATTAAATATATATTTAAACAATATATATTTAATTATATATTTGATATATTGTTTATATATATTAACATATTATTACTTATATAACTATATAAAATATATTGTTATATAATAAATATAATAATACATTGTGTTGTTATGTTAATATATTTAAATTTTATATATTTAATAATATATATGATTGTGTGTGTATGCTTAGGTAAACTTTGCACATGGATCTGGCCAATTTTTTTTTTTTTTTGAGTGCTGGGGATTGAACTCAGGGCCTTGTGCTTGTGAGGCAAGTAGTCTAACCACTGAGCTAAATCTCCAGCCAGATCTGGCCAATATTATACAGCACTTACAATAATAATTAAAATATCTTTAATAACATGGGAGAAATTTTAAGACAACTTTAAGAACAATTATTAGGTCAAATTGGAAAATATACCTATTTACTTAGTAGAATAAATACAAATAATATCTAAAGAAAATATAAGGAAAAGTAAAAGTAGTTTAAATATTTTAAGTGCCATAATTTGGATTATTTTATGATAAAGAGAAACTACCTCTAATTTGATTTCAACTGCAATATTAGCAGAGACCCAAAATATTGAACATTTGTAGAGTTGAAATGGACATCTCTTACCAGCTGGTGGGAATATAAATAAGTGCAAAGAGAATAAGTGCATATCCAGAGGGGAACAATTTGGCTATGGACCATATGACACTTAAAATTATGCATACCAGGGAACAATTTTATCTGAAGATAGTCAAAAATGTGCAAAGATGAAGAATACAGATAATCACAGTAATATTTTTAAAGCTAGAAAACAGGAAAATTATTCTTCTATGTTCACCAGCAAGCAAATGTCTGGGACAATGACAAATGTTGGTATATTTTTCATTGTCAAAGGTATATTCATAATAATCTGTTAGTGAAAAAAAATTAAAAACTATAATTTAAAAACTTCTTTGTCTCTGGGTCTGTTTGTCTCTGTCTCTCTGTCTCTCTCTCACACACACATATAAAATATACATAGGAAAGAATTTCAGGAATTTCAAATGTAGGCACTTTTCTGAAAGACAAATCAGGGAGAACATTTCTGACAGAAGAAAGTGAGCCAAACTTAACAGGGGAAAGCAAAAATGTGTTCTGGAGAATAGAACTACTTCAGTAGCGGTGTCCGAAGTGATCCTAGTAGGTGAGATGTGGGAGGTAAGATGAAAAAGATTTAATAATAAAGGAGCTTCAGACATTTTGCAAAAACACAGCAGACTCTATAGATCTGTGAACTAAGTATAGATAACACCTATAATTCAAGCTTTTCCTACGTTTCACAGATCTCCAGCAATACATCCCAGTAAATGAGGTTTTCAGGGGCAAAAGTCTTTAAGGTAATTCTTGTCTACAGGCAATGAAGGAGAACTGTAGACTCTTTTCTCCTCAGCAATCTCACAATCATAGCACCTCATCACTTTTACACAAAGTACTCTCTCAAAAGTGAGGGTTGTCTCACGTCTGAAGAAAGTACTTTTTGTTTTTACCAAATCCCAAGGCCTTTTCCTCCCCTTATTCTCCTTCACTGTGCAGTACTGAGTGTTGCTTGTTCCTTCATCCATGACCCACAAATTCTTCAGCTCCCAAGACACTTTACCAGTGAAATAATAAACATTTTCACACTTATGCTCTAGACACTAGCAACGCTATTTCTATGCCCTCTTCTGTCTATTTTGGTCTTACCTCCCCTTGGTAGCATGAAAGCTCCTTAGACAGATAGTAGATCTCATTTTATCTGTATCTCAAAGAATGTCTAGCTTTCTGCTCTAAATATTGTATTAGTCACAAAGTTGTGTGGTAGTCAAACAAGGTGACGTAACAAGAGACTGACAAAATGGGCAGGATTTGTTGCTAGAAAGAGTCAGGAATGAATGGCCTTAGGAAAACTGCAGAAGCTAGACGAAGATCTAATAAAGTACTTACTTCCCTGGCAAATGGAATGGATGAAGACTGTAAGGAGGACAGAACCAGCACTTAAAACTTGAACTTGAAACACAGGATTAAGGTGGAATTTGCCTTTCAATGGTTCCATCCAGGAAGGTAACCAAATTAGCAAAGAAAAAAAAATGGTACCCCAAACTGGAGCCTCGGTTCCAGAGCCATCAATTCATTCCTTATGCTTTCACTCATTTAACACAGAGCAAGTGGCTGCACTGGACGCTCAGCCCCTCATCTCCGCCCCACTGCACCAGCTCTGCTGCTTCGATGTCATTTGACTCCCACCTTAGTGTAGACCCCGCTCTAGTCAATGATCTGAGATTAGTTTGCTTCTCCAGAATTGGGAGATATAAAATATATTTAGAAGTGCAGAACCAACTCATCCAAGCTCTATTCCTTGCAGCCCTTGTCCTGTGGGTGTAGACTGCCTGGTTCTTGTGACCTGTGCCTTCCTGTGTACTTATGACATCTAGAATGGGCATTCTGTATCAATGACTGAAGACTTCCCACGTGGCTGATGTCTTACTAACTGTATGAACACCCTGCTTTCTCTTTCCTTGACATGATGCTTCGCTAACTCTTAGGTCAAGTTATTTTTCAGCGGACTTGCCCGTAGCTTGGATTGTCACATGTGGATTTGTCCCCTGCCCTCAAACATCCACCTAGTTCACTTGAGCCAGTACTCCTTCCATTACATGCAGTTTGGTCTGTGTCCTACCTCAATCACAAGACATATCTGATAGGACTGGTCTAGGTTTTTTCCTTCCACTTCGCAGTCCACCTCCCATGAATCAGCCCCACAAGTTACGGTAAGACAGAACATACTTGTTTAACTTTCTTTAAATTGGTGGTGTCATCAATATTACCAATATGAAGCTGAGTGGAGTAAGTAAAAAGGAGAATTAACAATTTGTAATCACTACACAAAATTACTGAAGTACAGAAGGATGCTTACGGTGCTTAGTTTCAAAGGGAGGCATTGATGCAGTATAAAAGCTGTATTCCTCATTATGTTTAATTAGGTGAGAAAAAGGTAAAGAGATAAGAAAAAAAATCATGTTTTAACCAAATGACAATAATTATATATTGCTGAAGTAGTCTCCATTTTAATGCCAAGCGTTTAGTGAACCTATTGAATTATTACAAAAGTTACATGTCTTGAATTTAAATAAAATAAAACTTCTTTCACAATAGTGAACAAAAGACGTTCTATTTTGTAGGAACAATAGGGAGAATAAAGGCTTTTCTCTTTTCAGAAGATGTTCATTTAATTATTTTTCCTTTCATTTGTTTTATTTGCAAGTAAGTAGGGAAAAATTAACCAACTGGAATGCGAACAGCAATATGAACATTTTGAAGGCTGCGATTTTTGACCACAAGCGTGAAGTTCTCAAATAAAATAAAGCACACTTTTACCATTACTTGAGTCTTCTGAAAAGGGGAAAGACTTGAAGATCTTGCCAAGGTAAAATGTGAGGAGTCAGCACATTTGGGAGACACCTGAAGAGGATTTAAAATGACTGTCTGACAATGGCTAAAGCTACGAAATCTCAAAATGGTACACAGTGTTGGCAAATCCACAGGTCCACTGCAATGGTTGATGATAAATAAGTGAGGAATAGAGAAGCTTACAGAAAATACAGAGCTACAAGAAATGGAAAATAGGAACAGAAAACTTAAAGCAAAAATTAAGATATCTTGTCAATTATACAAAAGAACATTAGAATCAGAATTCATTAAAATCATTTTTGTTCTTCCTTTCCACATTTAGCCACCATACAAAGTTATTACCTAGGAACAAATACCAGGAGGAAAGTGACTCTTTTCATACTGACTGTAAACTGTCCTAGATTTCTAGTCAATCATACTGTAAAATGCTATCTGAGTGCTGCTGGCATGCTCAGCACTGTACTACATTGTGTGAGGGATTAAAAACAGACTTGATTCCTGCTTATGAGAAACAGGGTCAGCTCAGTTAATGAAGTAGAAGTCTCAAGTGCAGAGGGGTGAGAGAATGAATTCTTGGATTGGGAAGGTGCCCTTCAAGGTTTACTGAAGTATTGGCACCATCATTTGATGAGAAGCAGGTAGAAGCTGATAAGATACAGAATACGGATGTCTGGTGGACCCTTCTGCTAAGTCTCAAGTGGGGACATTTCTAATTTACACCAAATGGCCAAAGAGATGGGACAATGTTTACCTTTATTTGACATTAGTATAATAATGGAATAGAAAGGGCATTTGAGGGGTGAACTGTAAACATTATCAAGTAGCCTACAGAGAATTTAATTTAAGCAAAGTAACACGTCCTTTAGTGTGGCTGACTGGAATATAAGAAAC
This sequence comes from Hystrix cristata, assembly GCA_004026905.1. NCBI lineage: Eukaryota > Metazoa > Chordata > Mammalia > Rodentia > Hystricidae > Hystrix > Hystrix cristata. Next base: position 43,698 of record PVJO010007323.1, read on the forward strand.
AAGATCCACATGGATGAAGTTCAAATACCTGTGGCTTAAAGTAGACAACCAATAAGCTGATGGTGCTAAGAACTAATGATACCATTTTTATTCTGGGTTTTTCAAAGAAATGTGGGTAACCAGTAGTTTCCCTTATCTACAGAGGATACATTCCAAGAGCACCAACCCGATATCCCTAGCAGATGACCGAAACCATGAGCAGCATGAAATTACACATATGTGTGTATAGGTATGTTTTTCCATCTTAACTAAGCATTTATCGAGTACTGTGGCTCTACATTTTTCAGTTTGAGGTGTGACAACAAAACTGTCATAAATTTATTTTCCTTCTTTGCAAATTCACAGATAGAAGATTCATTTTTACCATAGATTTTAGTAACTTCAGCATATAATCTTCTTTATTCTCTTACTAAGTCAAGAACGCTCACTTTCTCTCTTAAAGAAAGCACTTTATGACTTGCCTTTGACGTTTCCAACTTTTGCTTTTTGGCATCATTATTAAATAAAAGTTATTTACTCAAAAGCACTGCAAGATCATAAATGAATCTAATAACTGAGATGGCAACTAAGTGACGAATGTGCAAGTAGCACATACCATGTGGATACGCTGAGCAAAGGGATGATTCACATCCTGGGCAGGGCAAGGCAAGATGGCGCAAGATTTCATCATGCTACTCAGAGTGGTGTACAATATAAAACTTGTGAATTGTTATTTCTGTAATTTCCTGTTTACTAATTTCAGGCAGGATTGACCACAAAGTAACTGAAAGTGCAAAAAGTGAGACAGCAGATACAAGAAGATTACTGTCGTAAGAACTAATATTATCATAGTGTGTGAAATTCGTTTTTGTTTTATATTTTGTAGGTATCTGTAGGGACATCATGAGAACGTTTGTCTTCACTGTAGTTAATGCAGACTAGACAGTGCACTGAGAAGTCAAAAATCCTTGAGTAAATGCTGTGAGTTGCTGCTATTATGAACTGAAGGAGATACAGAATGGGAAGCCTGATGGCCCTTACACTAAAAAAAATTTATAGAGTTTGGCACTCAGGGCTTACAGTGGCAGGAGTTGGAGGCAATAAAAGGTTGTGGTGTCAGGGGCACAAGTTAACAATTTCTGCTGAATCTAGGGGGCGCTTTCACAGCTTTTTCCCCAACTGAACATCTTCACCTGGCCCAGATGCTCTTTAATTCGGTGCTCCGCCAGCCCCAGCTTGGCATCCTGAGAAATGGGTGGTCTTCACATTATCCGCCACAGTCCCTTCTAACTGGTTATCAGTGCAGCTATCCCGATGAGCACACTTCTTACGGAGAAACAGGAGTCCTGGTTCCTCCTTTTGGATGCACCTTCTCTTCTGCTCCCAGTATGAAGCATATATTAGCAGTTGCCAATGAAGAAGGCTTTGTCGGATTATATAATACGGAATCACAAACTAGCAGAAAGAAGTGTTTCAAAGAATGGATGGCTCACTGGAATGCTGTCTTTGACCTGGCTTGGGTCCCTGGTGAACTTAAACTTGTTACAGCAGCAGGTGACCAGACAACCAAATTTTAGGATGCAAAAACTGGTGAGCTGATTGGAACATGCAAAAGTCACTGGTGCAGCCTCAAGTCGGTTGCCTCTTCTAAGTTCAAGAAAGCTGCGTTCTGTATGAGTGGAAGAGATGGAAACATTATGGTCTAGGATACCAGATGCAACAAGAAAGATGGGTTTTACAGGCAAGTGAATCAAATCAGTGGAACTCATTATGCCTCAGACAAGCAAACCCCTTCAAAGCCCAAGAAGAAATAGAATTCAAAAGGACTCGCTCTTTCTGTGGATTTCCAGCAGAGTGTTACTGTGGTTCTTTTTCGAGATGAGAATACATTAGTTTGAGCAGGAGTTGTGGATGGGATAACCAAAACATGGGAATTATACTGCTTATCAACAAGAACCCGTAGCATCCAAGTCTTTCTTGTACCCAGGTAGGACACTCCAGTCTGATTTTGGATTCTACTAACTCTACTTTATCTGCGAATTGCACAGATGACAACATCTACACGTTCAATATGACTGGATTAAAGACCTCGCCAGTGGCTGTCTTCAGTGGACAGCAGAACTTGACCTTTTATGTAAAATCGAGTCTTAGTCCAGATCTCTGTAGCAGACTCTTGTTCTGAGTCTAGAAATAGAATGAGGAGGCAACTAGACTCACGCTGTCTGGAGAATGTGAAACAAGTGTGTGTGAAGAGTTGCAGCTGTGTCACTGAGCTTGATGGCCAAGTCGAAACTCTTCATTTGGATCTGTGCTGCCTTGCTGGTAACCAGGAAGACCTTAGTAAAGACTCTCTAGGTTCTCCTGAACCAAGCAAGACTGAAGGAGCCACCACAAGTATCTCCGAGCCTCCTTCTCCCATCAGCCCTTATGTTTCAGAAAGCTGCGCAATGCTGCTTCCTTCTTTGAGATCATGTGGAGAAGGGTCTGAAGTGGTGGAGAAAGAGAACAGCTCCCCAGAGAATAAAAACTGGTTGTTAGCCATGAGAGCCAAAAGGAAGGCTGGGAAATCATCTCCATGAAGTCCATCGTCCCTGAAACCCAATTCCAGGAGACAGATCAGAAAGACGTCACCGGGCCCGGTCACCATCACTCCCAGCTCCAGAGGAAGATCTGTACCTACTTCCACAGAAAGTCCCAGGATGAGTTCTGTAGCCCTGAACACTTGACAGAACGGTAGCTTCTGCTCCGAGTTAACTCAACTTCGGGTCACAAACCAGAAGGAAAAAACAAAATGACTCATCCTGGTCTTCATGAAGTAAATCTGTCACTCTGTAGCTTTTTAAAAGAAGCGTCTTCATTTTTTAAATTATACATCCTCTCTAGAATGAAGACATTTCAGTTTACAGAGACACAAAAACAAGGCCTCTCTGCACCTCGACATGGTGTCATAGAGGACAGTGCTGCCAGCCACAGCAGGGCCTCTTGGCAGCCAGAGAAGCCCTCTGCAGGAGGGGCCTGCATCTGTCCTGCCTTATCAGTATTGTTTTATTTGAAATATATAATCGTTCTTTATGCTTTTGTGTGCTTTTTAAATATGAACAAAAATGTGATGTTAAGATAAGTACATTTATATTTGTTCAGTGTTAATACAATCTCTTGAGCTAAAGTGGGCTTGATTTTAAATGCGAACTCAGAGAAACTAGGGGGACAACAATGGAACTCTGGATTTGTCCTTTTTCTCCAAATATAACTGGCATAATTTTTTCTTTAAAAAAAATTATAGTCCCCTTGGGCCCAAAATAAAATGACTTTCATTTTATTTTTGGGAGTTTAGTGTATGCCAGGCACTGTTATAAATGCTTCACATAAGTTCTTACTCATTCACAACAGCCCTACAAAGAAGGTTCAATGCGAGTATTGAATTACAGCACAGTATCTAGCTATGAAAAAATGGGATCAAGATTTTTTCTTTTAAATCCAAGCATTCTGAGCTCAGTGCCACATTCATGCATGCTAAATTTTACTCCTGTTGAGAGAGCTATTGGCACAAGACATACCACGGTTAAGCATAAAAAACTGAAAGTAGATGAAACAATGAAAAGGGCAAGAGAGCAAGCAGCACAATGAGAGAAACTCAAAACTGAAGATGAACCACTGGAGCTGATGCAGAAGGAGACGCCTCAACATGGTGCAAAACTTCTGATGAGAATGCTAGAACATGGGTGAGTTTATTTTTTAGTTAATTAAGCCCTTGCTTTTCCAGCCTTATGGAGAATCTACATTAAATTCTGAAATCGTAGCTGCTGTCTTAGAACATAAGAATTACAGCTGACTCCTTGTGTGAGCATCCTCGACTTTTAAAAGTTCAATAAATGTTTGTTGAAATCTTACCATGTGCTGGCACTACTGAGGGCACTTGGGAAAACTCAGTGAAGAAAAGAAATGAACAGATCTCCCAGAGGCCAATACACATTTTAGATGGCACAGGACTTCGGAGAGTGACAGGAGTTTTGGAGAAAGGAAAGAGAGAACAGGTAATAGGGATTAAGAGTTTGAGGGACTGTTATCAGGCAGCTGTACTCCAAGATCCAGTTTCTTCCTGACTCGAACAAAGAACTGGACAAGACTGGCAATGTTGTCAAATTTTATACCAAATGGCAAAATAGAGATTGGGACAGGAACTACCTCTGCAGAGTGAGTTTGGGCCAAACAAAGAAAAAGTAAAAACAGAAAATCATATGTACCACATCTGAGAGATGTAGGGCTATCATGAAAAGATATGATAGCACCAGCTCCTCATGACTTCCTTTATTTTATACTGTCTAAATCCGCGAGAACTTCTACATCCAGGTCCTGAGAGGCGATAGATATTGAGGTCTCCTGCCTGAGGCTGATGTCAGGTCTAGGCCATTCTTGCCAGAAGTCGCATCTGTTGAGATTTTGTAATTAACAGATCAAGCCTATTTTCCTAGCCAGCTTTTGCCACAACCTACTCTCCTAGTTCAGGATGAGGCAGGGAGAGATGTATTAAATAGAGTAGGCAGGGCAGACCTCTTTGAGAAAGTGAGATAGCAGCGTAAATGAAATGTGGGAGGGACAGAGGTGAGGAAGGCACCCAAGCAGACATCAGCAGGAGTAAAGCAGGTATCCCAAATGTCCTTCTGGATCAATAGTATCCTTAAATTATAACATACTTGCCTTGCAGACCGTTCAAGGATAGAGCATGCAAGCGCTTGTCTGTATTGAAGTTGCTCAGTTAGGGCAGGGGTGAGGACTAATCATAAAGGCACAGCGCAACCAGCAGAGAAACACAAATGGGGTGCTGCAGGGGGCTGAGGATGGGGGGACAAACCCACTCCTGAAGTTTGGCAACATTCCCAGTGTGTTATGTGGCCGGTCAAGATATTTCCTATTTTACTATTAATTGCTTGAAGTCTGAGGGGTGACTCCATATCACCCCATACACCATGATATGTATTCTTAGTGGCTCCATACGTGCCCCAGAACTCCTGGCTTCTTTGTAAGGGGACTAAATATCTGAGACAGTAAGTAAGCATTTCATCAAAAACAATGTTTTCCCTCAAACCAGTCAGCTTAAAACTCACATTTCCTTACAAAAGTTAAAATTAAACTAAACTAACAAATTTAAGATTTGCTATAGAGATTCTTAGAGGAGGTGGTTAAAGGTCTTTAGTTTTGCAATTTGCATATACTAGAAAAAAGATGCTTATACTTCAAAGATTTCAAAACATTCTCATTATTCATAAGATGCTATAAATTTTATGTATGCTACAAAAGCATGTAGAGTCTTCAGCTAAAATACAAAAGATTTTGAAATGTGCCCAAAATATCAAAATATGGTAAATTAACCAAAGGCATGCAGAATGGTTAAAAATCACATTTTAAATAAGCTTTTAATGAGAAAGATAAGTGAAATGTAGTCAACAGATCATTTTACTAGACAGACTAACTAGATAGGTGTTATGTTTAGTTGCAATACCAACAGTTTAATTTCTCTTATCTTCCATGTACTTGCTTATGGCTTCATGTTATTTGCCAGTAACCAAGCAAGCCTGGCACCGGGGAAGTGGACAGGAGATTTAAACATATAACAAGTTTCTAAGGTATTCCATGTCCTTAGAAATTTTGTCTTATTTTATTTAGTCTTCACCACAACCCTCTAAAAAAAGATACAGGCTATTCTTGCCATTTTGCAGATCAACAAATCACAAGATTAAGGAAGATAAGATAAATGCTATGATTTCTTCCTAAGTCTCAAGACACAGTGACCTTCTGAGGCTTTAAGTTTCCTAGCAAAGATGCTCTGTGCAATCTTAGTATGAACCCGCATCCCAAAGGGATCAAGAGGGCCAATTTATCTCACAAATGAGGGACTTTCCCAACTGGTAAATATGCAAAGGCTTTGTCAGCAACGCAGTTTGGCAAGGAAGAGTGCATCACGGTGCATCTTCCTTCTCAAAAGTGTTTTCCAAATTATCCGACATTTGAATTTGAAAGCCGACACAGCTCAGAATGTGCAGGTTTGGAAGCATAAACTGGAATAGCAAGTTACATTTTTCCTGTACACAGCATTGAAGTTGGGGTGTTTGCAGCCAAGACAGAACTGAAGCCCCTTTAGCTGACACAGCTTCTGTGCTGCTGGTAGACTAGCTGTCAGATGCATATACTAGTTTCAGTGAAGTAAAAAATCCACCCCCCATCGATGACTTTAGCTAAAATAGGAAACTCACATTTAAGTCCTTGATCGAAAATCAGTTAAGACCTTTGAATCATTTCACATTTGTTACTTTAACATTAAGCCCCTAAATTTTATGTAATGGTTTTAAAGAGATTTTTAAAACATTTTCACTTTTTTGCTTTTGGTTTAATTTTAATTGTTTTAAAATTACTATGGCAGCAAACAAAGCAATTGAACTATTAATTTTTTTTACATGAACAGATTTTAAAACTTTCTGTGAACATATGTGTGAAACTTACATTAGTGCCTTAAAAAGACTATATCATTGGGAATTACAGGATGATCAGAGAATGAAAATGAATACATCTGGGACCCGTGAATCAGACACCACACTGTGAAGATTTACAAAAGAAATGAGCACAAGGTTATTATTACCATCAGCACCGCTAAGCAAATTACAGGAGCCCAGATGTGAGGACCCACAGACTACCACGGCCAAGCAAGTCACAAGATAATTCTGCCCTTCGTGTCTCCCAGAGCTCCTAAACCACCTAACAACACAGGTATCTTAACTGTTTTGAACCCATAGTTTATCATTTTTAATTAGACACATTTCTCTTCTCTTCCTACTTTGGTCCTTTTTCCATGAAAATCACCAACTCCCTCCTGAGCAGAATCAAGTTACATCTAAAAGGTGGTTCCTCCTTCTCCACTGTTAGTGGGAATGTAGACTGGTGCAACCACTATGGAAATCAGTGTGGAGATTTCTCAGGGAACTAGGACTAGAGATTCCATTTGACCCAGCTATTCCCCTTCTTGGTATCTTCTCAAAAGAATTAAAAGCATCATACCGCAGCGATATATGCACACCCATGTTTATAGCAGCACAGTTTGTAATAGCTAAATCTTGGAAACAGCCCAAATGCTCATCAACCGAGGAATGGATAAAGAAAATGTGGTTTTTTTATACAATGGAGTACTACTCTCCCGTAAAGAATGATAAGCTTGAGATATTTCTAGGTAAATGGACACATCTTGAGACCATACTCTTAAGTGAAATAAATTGGACACACATGTTTAATACTGCATTGTTTCTCTGGTGTGAGAAACTGAAAGTGTAAATAAAGACTAAAATGTATTACATTGGGAAAGGGAAGAAAATGTCCAAATGGGAAAAGGAACAAGGGAGGGGGAACGGAACAGAGGACAAGAGAAGTAAGAAATGGAAGGAAAAAATGGAAACAAAGCTATTGTAAATAAGGAGGGAGGAGGGGGCGAGGGGAGGGGAATGGAAAAAAAAGAAGCAACAAGATATGTCATGTACAGGTACAAATCCCCTATGATGGATGTTATCACTATGTACATCTAAAATGTACCATTAAAATAAAATAAAATTTTAAAAAAAGGTGGTTCCTTCAAGGAAGTGAAAGGATTCTAGGTCATAATTTCTATAACATAATTAATGCCTGATTGAGGTTTTTGTTTTGAGTAAAGCAAGACAACGGTTGGAAATTAGCAGGAAATATTTATCAAGAAATAAATAATGTTGGAAGGAAGTAGAGGAATGAGTATTTCTAAAATATGTATCAGTTAGTATTTGCATCCAAGATCTTTGCCCAAGTAAAAATAGTAACAATCACATTAATTATAATTCTTCCGGGGGCTGGGGATTTAGCTCAGTGATTAGAGTGCTTGCCTTGTAAGCACAAGGGCCTGAGTTCGATCCCCGGCACCACAAAAACAAACAAACAAACAAAAAAAAACAAATTAATATTGTTCCAAATAAACTCATGACTTCAGAGTTACAAATGCCACCAGAAAACTCTTTTTTTCATCTCTTCCAGTAAGTTATTTGTACTAATGTTGGTTAATTTTATTTTCAATAGATGACCACCTCACCTTTAATAAAGATGCTAAGTAATGGGGCCATCTGATGTCAGCCTGGCATGACCCGCCCCCATCTTAGAAGGTCATTTCTAACCCTCTCTTAACCCTTCCCTCTTTTCCTCTCACACACAGTTGGTCCATAGTTGGTGAACACACTGTTCTGTGGAAATCCAATTATTTTACCTTCAGAGTAATCTATAGTTTCTACCTTTGATTACAGCCTCCATGTCCACCCTCTTCTCTTCAGCTTCAGCGTCAGCTTCTTGAGACCACAGTCAGGTGAGTGGGACAGGGCAGCCCTCCCCCACACTCACCACCTCACACGGAGACTTGCACAGACTCAGTTTTTAGGAAGTTTTGGGTTACTACGGAGACCCCCATATTTCTCTAAGGCACTAGTTTTTAGAAGTGACTGAGAGCCTGTTTAGGTCAGGGAGTCCTTGAGATCAAGGTCAGAGAAAGGCCGAGACTGCTTCTTTGATCTACTTTGACCAAAAGATACAGCCACTCAATAGAGAAAGAAACCAGCATTTCTCAAGCACCTACAATTTATCAGTCAAGGCTGAATAAATATCGTCATCTGTGTTTGATTCTCACATTCACTCAGAGCGAAATAGGAGTATCTGAAATTTTCATATATAAAGTTTACTAGTAGGGCAAGACCAATATTCCAGGCTTTCAAAGTTGAAATTCTCTGTGAAAAATGTAGATTATTGCTCAGCAATTACACAATAAATATTTTCCCCTTTCCCTCTTAGGACAGTACCCTTTCTCACCTGTGGCAGATTTTATGTCAATTTTATTAAGGCCAGAAACTTTGTTGTCCAGAGTTTCGTTCACTGTTATGTTTTAGGGCAGAGTTGACTCAAAAAAAGGGGGGGTGGGATTTAGCTCAGTGGTAGAGCACTTGCCTAGCAAGCAGAGGGCCCCCCCAAAAAAGACGAAGGAGGGTTGGGGATGTAACCACAGCTCAGTAGAGTGCTTGCCTAGTATGCCTGGGGCCTAGGGTACAAACCCCAGCACGAGAGAGGGGTAGAGAGTAAAGGAAAGGGAGAGGGAGGGGCAGGGAGGGGCACAGGGGAGGAGGAGAGGGTGGGGGAAGAGAGGGAAGAAGGAAGCTGGGGGGAAAAGAGGGAGAATGAATATATTAATGAATTCAGGAGGTAAAGAAATGTAGAACGCTTGGCTGTAATGAGGAGATATGGAGATAGGAAAAATGCAAAGATGCCTAGAAGCTTGCCACCACTGTGTTATGTGTTCGCTTTGCTTTCCAACTGCTGACGCGGCTGAACAGCAGCAGCCTCGGGCTTACCTGCCCACAGGTACCTTACTGAAGTGGTAGCTATGTGGAAGCAGCAGTTTACAGCAGAACTCTCCGGAGGTCTTCGTTCTACAGCCCTGTTCCTACAGTCCGTGAGCTTGGGGTCGCAGGTTTCTGCCTGTGTTCTAACTTTTCCATCCCATGGCAGAGCTTGTGGAACATCTTATGACTCTCTTAGATCTTCTGATCGCCCTCTTCCAAATCTTCGAGGATCAAACTCCTCCAGTGCAGACTTAAAATCAATTGCCTTTAATATAATACACCCCCTCCTATCATAGTTCTTAAAATAGCTTATTTTTCTGCCTTGTCCCTGACTGTCCCCTTTGATGTTTGGCTCAACCCTGTGCTCTGACTAATGGAAAGTTAGAGAGTGAATCATAAGCAGATTGTGTGAGTGTTTTTGCATGAGTTGGCTTGGTCTTGTGCTTCTGACATCGCCACAGAATGTGCTCAGTAGCTGCAGCTCCAATGAGAACGAGCAGATACTGGTGTCCTTACCATCCACCTCATGAAGGTAAGTCCAATAACTTTCACTGAGTCCATTACAGCCTGCCAGTGAGGAAAATAAGTGATTGCTGTTGGAAGATACTGTGTTTTGGAGTGTTTCTTTTTTTTTTTTTAATGGAATTACTTCAACAAGAATCGGCTCACAGAAGATAATTAACTTTTATAAAGATGAGGTTTGCACACAGGTCTTCATTCCAAGTCTAGGATGTTTGTTACTCTGCTATGGCATGCGATGATTTAGTAAACCTAATCACTGGGGTACCAAAGAAGCAGAAATTATTAAAACCTATCATGTAATTACTCTACAAGACTGAATAATTATAATCATCACAAAGAGCTTCACACCATTACCATTAAGTTGGCAACTGTTGTGCAAATGCATAACAACTGGACAGAAAATAACTCCACATAACTAGTAGTGTGGTGCATGTGTTTGTGACTTTGATCATTAATCCTGGAACTCAGCTGTAGACTAAAACTCCTTAATTCAGTACAAGGGGCTTTGTTTAAAGTGTGTATTAGTAACTGTGAAGCTTTGAACGTGACACCACGTAGGGATCTTAATAGAGACAGGCAGTCTGTCCTAATAAGAATCCTCAAGAATATATCAAACAACTGTTCATGAAAATCTTTTAAATTATCTTCTTTCTCATATTAATCTGTGATTTATGATGCTCAAAAAATGAGAATGATTAGGAATACATTCATTTTTTGACCAGAATTCCATTATCTAACCACACTATATATTGTACGCCAGGGATTATACGAGATTCTGGAGTAAAATAAGAGATAAAAGTCAGTCCAAGCAGATTATTTGCTAACCAGATGCTACTGTAGCAACACTATGAAGGCTTTGCTTGGGGACTAGTTCAGGAAACAGACTCATATACAATATTTAACACTGTTATGTGAAGAATCCACTTGAAAATTTCTTTTTAAGGAAAAATGAAATTATTGAAAATGGAGAAATGGACTCCACGATGAACAAAAGGGTTTATCCTCAGCAATCTCAATGTGTTTCTGCTTGTACCATATATTTCTATTTGTACATTACACAGGAACAGAGAAAAAGGGGTCAGTCATCTCCTCCCTGCTTCTGATTTCCATCCCCGAAGAGCCAGCATAGTCCACTGCAGGCCTGTGTCTTCTCATCCTCACGTCCATACTTGTAAATACCTTGCTTACTGCTTGTTTCTTGTTTTGTTTTGTTTTTTAATATTTAAAATTTTCTATGGACTTCTTTGTTTGGAAAATCAAGACAACTTTTCCCCCCTATTATTAGCAGGTCTCAACATAATTTATCATGAATTTTGTTTGTTAATATTTAGCAGTACATAATTATGACTGTGTAAGCTTGTTTACAGTTGGCGCAGGGTGTAAGTTGTGATTATATATTCTGTCCTTTATCATTTCCTTCCTATGTGGATGCCCACTTTGCTGAATTCCTTATTCCCCACGGTTTGCACCTGCTTTCTGAAAGAAAGCAGTACACCCTCCAGGAGCTGTCTAAGAAAGAAAGCATAGAATTTCTTGCGGGAAATGGTTGCAATACCTAGCACTGTATTTATCTTCATAATCCAGTAATATTTGGGTGGCTGTAGAACTGTAGACTCTAACTAACTTCCCTCCACAGTATCTTTATATTAGTATATTTTCTCTATAGTAAATTACTGCAAACTTCAAACACCACCTTCAAACAACATCTTCCAGTTCTGCAGGGCAGAAATATAAACTAGGTCAGCACATCCAGGCTCTCATGGACAATCTATTTCCTGGCCTTTCTAGTTTCTAAAGGCCGCCAACATTCCTTAGCTCATTACTTCTTCTGACAGTGGTATCACTCAAACTTCTGCTTTTCTGTTCCCCACACGTCCTTCTCTGCCTTTGCAACTCTTCTACCTTGAGTAGGGACTGTGTGGTTATACAAAGGCCACCCAATAATCCAAGATATCGGCCCTCTCCTGAGGACCTCAATGGGATGACACCTTCAAAGTCTCCTGTTGACTATGAAAGTAATACAGTCACAGGTTCTGGGCATTAGTACACTGACATTTGGGGGTAGGCACCAATCTCTGTGCGACGATTTCCATAACTGATTGATTGTGTAGGTAAAAATAGTACGTTCTACCATTCCTCAAATTACTGAACAACTTCCAGTTTCTTCTAGCTTCTCTCCCAAGTAGTAAGTTAATGTCATTCAAGTCTAGATCCTTGACACACACCTGCTTTCTCTTCTCTTTTGGGAAGCAATTAGAATCCTCCCTTCTCCTCTGATGTTTAGAAATTTTGCAATGATATGTTTTTTTTGAAAACATAAATATTACTCCAACAGTGAGCGCTTCGTGATTGGCAGCTCATGATATTCATTTCATGGGAAATTTTATTCACTACATCTTTGATAACTTTCTTCTATTAATTGTTTTTGCTCTCTTGTTTTGGAAGTTTTATTATTCAGAACCAACTTCTGAATTTATCCTCTAATTTTTTAATTTGTTTTCCCTCCTATTTCTTCTCTCTTTTACCCACTGTTTCTTTTCCAAGAGATATCCTCCCTTGATCTTTGATCAGTCTAGAAAGCCTCTTTCAGTGTTTTTAATGTGATAAAATACATGTAACATAAAATATGATACCTTGACCATTTTTCAGCCCATGGCTTCCTGATGTTGAGGGCATTTGTGTTTGGGCCACCATCCATCTCCAGAACTCTTTCCATCTCCCAAAACTGAAACTGCAGCCACTAAACAACAGTTTCACATCCCCCCCCACCTTGAAGGGACACCCCAAGTATTAGTGCCATCACACACTATTCATCCTTTCAGGACGGCATTATTCATTTAGTGTGACGTCCTTCACATTCATTCATATTATAGTAAATCACAGAATTCTCTTCCTTACGGTGGACTAGTTAGTAACTGATCGAGTGTATACACCACATTTTGCTTTTCCCTTCATCTGTTAGGCACATGAGGTTACATATTTGAGCTATTGTGAATAATGCTACTATGAGCATGGGTGTGCAAATATTTTTGAGGTTTTACCTTTCATCCTTTCGGGTATATTCTCAGAAATGGAACTGCCAGATCAGTTGGTAAATCTACTTTTCATTTCTGAGCAGCTGCTATTTTTTTTAACACTATAGATTTCCACCAACAGTACACAAAGGATCCAATTTCTCTACGTCAGCTCCAGTAATTACTATCCTTTTTCTTCTTCTTCATTGTCTTTTTCAAATTTCTTTTCTTCTTTTTTTGATAGTGTCATCCTAATGAGTGTGATGGTTTTAATTTTTATTCCCCTAGAATTTGGTGATTTCATTTATCCTTTTGTGTGCTTGTTGACCATTCATACCTTTTATTTTTACTTTTTGAAAAATGTCTATTTAAATCCTTTTCTCTTTTTGGAATTTGTTTTTTCTTTTTTTGTTTTAGGAGTTCACTATTAATATTAATCCCATATCAATTTTATGGTATCCGAACATTTTCTGTTATTTTGTAGATGGCCTCTTCACTCCACTAATAGTGCTCTTTGATGCACAAAGCAGTTTAATTTTCATGGGTACTTGTCTATTTTTATGTATTTTTTCTTTTGTTGTTTGTATGTATTTTGATATATCTAAGAAACAATAATATGAAGATTAAAATGTACAACTCATATTGTGAGGATTAGCGGAACCAATGTATATAAAGGGTCCATATAGCACCTGGAATGTAGTAAGCTACTAAAATACTGGTAACTACAAAGAAGAGTTTTTAGGAACAGATGAAGTTGAAGTGGGTGGGATTTGGAGAAGACAGATAGGGTTTGTTCTGTACTTTTGTTGTTTAAGAAAACAACATGTGTATGAGACGTGAGGCAGGAATAATATGAAGTGGAAAGAACAGTGAGGAGTCAGGCTTGACACTAGTCAAAACCCAACAGAAGAGGTAAATAGAATAGTGTCAGGTAATGGGTTGGAAGGGATTTTCCCTTGACAATCATACAATCCTGGAGATTCCAATCAACCTTTTCCAATCTGTCAACACCTTTGTTTTATTTTAAATGCTGACCACATAAACCCCATGTGTGAAAACTATTCTGATTCCTAATACCTTTATTAGATAAATCTTAAATGATTTGTCAGTAAAAAGAAAAACAGTTTGTCATGTTTAGAAGCTATATTTGAAAGACAATCAAAGTGTCCTCTTTTGAGTCTGGAAATGTGTTAACCAAAGATTTCAGAACTTTAAAACCATAAACATTTGTAATCCAAAACTCAGCAATTATATAAAAATATATAAAGTTCTGAATAAAGAAGGAAAACATTTTTAATCATTTATCAGTAAACTTCACCAAGAATGAGCAAAATCCAGGAACTCATTAATGAAAACTAGCATGTCATATAATGCACTAATATAGTACTAATAACTGTTACAAAATGAATAAATACAAGGCAGGAGAGAAGAGATAGAAAAGTAGCACAAGAAAAAAAGCCAAGCAAATATTCACGCAGTACATCCTGTGTTTGAGGTGCTGTTTTAAGTCTTTTACACATGTCAATTAGTTTAATAAGAGATGCAGGATATCATTCTGTCCCAGTGCATGAACTTGGACCCACACTGCCTTAGTTTTTGTCCCTGCTGTGACAATGAACAATTGTGGACTTGGGGCAAATTATAATTTTTTTTTTTACTGTCTCAGTTTCCTCCTCCATAAAGCAGAGATAAACTCAAGATTTTCATGAGAACTACATGAATGAAAGAAATCATTAGTGTCGAATATGAGAAAGGATATAAATTAACTAAAATGTCTTTACACACCATTGCCTGACTCACCTAAATACTGAAGGGAAACAAGGAATTCGACCCTGCTCCACTGAGCTGCCCGCATGGAGCATCCAGTGCGGCTTCCAGTGCGGCTCCCCGTAAGCCTCTCTTGTCCCCAGCAGCCTCACATCCGGTGAGGGGATGACTCTGAAGATCTAATTGCTATTTGTGGGAAGTTTTCTTTGAGCAGCAGTGGGAGATCCTAAACGTCAATGTCGCCACCTTAACATGTCCCAATTTAAAAGTAAAAAGTTGAAAAGAGAGAAAATGCATTAATCTTTACATCATCTGAATTTTCTTTGAAGAATTTTGGCCCTGTAAAATGAAAAGATGTTTGCCATCAAAGGTCAATTTCATCCACTATTCTCTCCTCAGATTTTTGGAAATGACTAATGCAGAGAGGACAGGCAACATGACTTTTGAAGGGGGAATGAATGCCAACCGTGCCACCATTTATGAAGCCAATCTCTTCATTAATTACTAGGAAGGCAGCCTTGCTTCAGGTTAGAGTGCTAAATCATTCCAGGTAAGAGTCACGTTAGCACACTTTACTATGAGCACCACTGTCTGGTTTTGTGTTTTGTTTTGTTTAGCTCGGTCTTTCCTAACTTCTCCCAAGTCTGAACAAGGAAGACCAACTACATTCAAGAAGTAGGCAAGGAAACAGGCAATACTCTCTGTTCTCAGCACAGAATCAGCAAATTCTTGGAGACATCTTACCTAGAGTACATCTTACTACCCCTGATGTTGCAGCAAGAGCAGCACTAAGAAACCGAAACACTACATAGCTCGAACGCTGAAAAAGTCACAATGTCTTCGCGGGCACACAACATAGAAGGGGGTTCATCAGGAGGCTTCTTTCCAGCTTCTCCCACCCACGCACGGTTAAGGGCTCTGGAAACACACACCACTAATAAACCAACTTCATTAGCTACAGCTGCAGTGTCCAATGTCACGGTTCCTTGAATGCCAAATACGTGGCTATAACTTCTGTTTTCAATTGTTCATATCAGAGAATGGAAGAACCCCGACTCCCTTTCTACCTTTTGCTTCACCTTCTTTTAGTTAAGAAAATGGCAGGCAAATGTGAGGTGATGCTCTTTGCCAAAGTAAATGATTAAAAGTCCCAGCCAGGGTGCTTAGGTGTCATTAAGGGTGCAGGGCATCACAGGGACACGGTTAGTACCCTGTTGCATTTCTAGAAAAATAGAAAACATAGGAAAATGGCAGAAAAAGAATGAAGAGCCAAAACAAACACAAGAAACAGAGATGTATAGCTGGCTCATTCTGAATTTTTAATCTGGACGCACAAAGATTCAATGAAAAGAGAAAGCTGTTGATCAGTCTACCAAAACATGAGCTGGCCTGTTGGTAGCAGCCTCATACTGAGAAATCCAACCATTTTTAAGTCTGGGAAAGAGACACTGACTGCCCTGTCTACATCACTCGTTTCTCTCCAGGGCAACTGGCTTCCAGGCAGCCACAGGCTGTGCGCCTCTGAACACGCTGGCAAGCAGGGGCACCTTCTCTATCTTGCCCTAACGGCCCTGGCCTTGCTTCTGTAATGCTGCTGACAGCGAGAGTATGGAAGGGGGGGAAATGACACTGTTTGTGACTTCAGGGGTAAGAGTTTCTCAGGCAAGTTCGACCTCCTTACCAAAGTTCTAACTCAGTCTACTTTCAGACAGGAAACTAGACTGCCCTGCAGGAATGAACAGCATTTACTTGGGATAGTTAACTGAAGAAGTCAAGAAGTACTTCGGGAATTCTCTAACCCTCTGGTTGTCTTCATTTCCTGCTGATACCTTTCTGTCAGCTTCTCTTCATTTTTCAGTGTTTCATTCTAAGGCTGAGACATGGAAACAAGGAGGCAGAAATTATCCTAGTAAGTCGATTAGAAGCTGTGGGCTGGGCAGGGGTGCATTGAACCATGTTGAAACTACTTCAGAATTATCTGGGGGTTTCCTTTACTCAAAGTACTCTCTATTAAGACATTTGTTCATCAGAAGCCTATTTTCTCATAACTTCATTTCCCATTTCTTAAAATATCCCTTAAAATTCAAAAGATAAATTAAAAATTTTAATGTATTAGAAGAAAAGAGTAATAAATTTAGGAGGGGTCCAGAGTTCTGTCATTCAAGCAAGAAAAGCCTAGAAGAAAAGGTTTTACCAGGCATAATGGACACTATTACATGAATAGAGGTCAGCACACTTTAGAGCCCATCACCAAACCACACCTATTTCTGTATTCTGCTGTATCAGTGATCCTTAGACTATGATTGAAGATGCCTACGGTTCAACTGATAGATACTAGCAAGTCACTAAAATCCAGTTTTCATTCTCATTACGCTTAAATAGACATATAAGCAAGTACTTCTGGTCAGATTACTCCTAGCTTCCAGCAACACTCCAATGTATGTGTAAATCAAAATCAGTAAAACAAAACAAAAAGCAAATACCTATATACTCCTGTTCCTCTCAGTTCTATTTCCCTCTCCCGACTCTGTTTTCATGAAAATATTTAAATTAAGTTGATGTCCAGAGACCCTTTACCACACTCGGCAGCACAGAACTCTCCAGCATCTTCCACCTGCTCCAAGCCTATTAAACACATAATTAGCCCCTGTGGATGGTGAGCACAGTTGCCCGAGTTTATGAATTTCTTTCTCTCCAATCTCTAATTCTGGGTGGGCTGCTATTGTAAGTCTTCAGAAAGACCAGCCTGTCATTAAATGAAAGGCTGTAAAGATTTTACTACCATCATGAGCAACAAAAACCTTGATCATACTGTTACTGCCTCTACAGGATGAAAATAAACCAAAATGCTGTTTACAGGCCCCCAGTGAGTCCCCTGTCTCCTGATAGGTGATGAAATACGTCTTGCATTTTACCTCTGGAAGGACTAATTCAAATTGTTTGACAGATCATGGTGGGAAATAAATGTTGCTATCTGGCCATAGCCTCAAAAATATCTTTCTACATCAGAAGAGTGGTTTTGCTGTTCCATGTGAATGACAGACAACTAACATTTGAGAAGGATGCAGGACACAGCAGACGATAATCTTGGAGAAATAATGTAGGCAAATGCAGGAATGAGGGACAGAATCTGAAGCCAAAGGCCAGAAGGCCTTGCTGCTAGTTTTAACCTTGTTACGAATGAAGCACGAAACCTTAGATAAGACATAATAAGCTCTCTGGGACACCGGTGCCATCCGTCAGGTGAGAGAACAGTATTGAATTAAAGATTTATTTAAGCTCATCTTTTGAAGCAGTCAAAGTTTTATTCAAATCTAATCTTATGTAGAAATCAGTATCTATAGCCATAAAAGCAATAAAAGCCATAAAAGTATGTTTCTAAAATTGATAGTAGGATTGGTGTTGAAATCCTGTTTAATATATCCAAGCCCCACCCTCAACAACTCTCAGGTGTCATTTTTTCTTAATACAGTTTTAATATTACCATCCTAGATGGTCCCTCAGATTTGATCTCCTGGGTTTTGGTGGGTTTTGGTTTATCTTGTGTCCCATCTCTCATGATTCTGGAGGACTCAGCAATCCTGACCATCTGTCCCACAGTGATACTGATGTTTGTGACAGTAACGGAGGTTCTGCACAGGAGTCTGAAGTGCCCTCTGAATTGGCAATCAAGCGTTTTATTGGCTTAATAAGATTTCTCATTTGATTTGTTAGTGTACGCTTTTTCATTGGTCCAGAGTTGGATTGCCTGGAACATGGCATTCCATACACATTGAGAACAAGAGTGGGCCATGCCCAGAGGCCAGAGTTTCTGCTCCAGGACATAGGCAGTGCTAACACACTGCAGCGCCTCCCAGTTGGTTGAAAGTAGCAAAGGGGTGCAGGAGCAAAATCCAGGCTCACGAAGGGGGACAGGTAAGACTCAAGAGCTGGCCTGAAGTAGCAGCAAAGCAACAGAGCCCTCAGGCCGCTGGCTTGGACCTACCTCACCTGGTACCACGGGGTCCCCCGGCCCGGGTCAGGAGGCATTTGTATGGGGGTTAGGTTCCATCTGCTCAGTGTTGAGAAGGACATTCCTGGTTTCTCTGTCTCTGCAACTTCCACAGGCCAAAACCTCAAAGGAGGTCAACTTTTCTAATGTTGACATAATTCCTCTTCCTGGTACTTCACTTTCCAAGGGTACGTTTCCCTCCTAACAGAAAGCACAGATGTTTAAGCTCAACACTAGCCTTCACACATTGGGCAAAGGCACCAGGGCTGGAGCAACCCGTGTGTGAATCCAGCTCTGCTGTCTGCCGCTGTGTGATTTTGAACAACACACTTAGTTTCTCCCAACTTCGGCTCCTTGGCCTGTGAAATGACCCAACCTGTAGCACTCATCTGAGTGTTAAGCAGGCAGGTCTGAAAAGACGTGGCTCAGGGCCTGGCACATAGTAGGAACTCAAAAACTGTAGGTTCTATTATTTAGGAACAAAATATTGATAACTTTTTAATCTATGAATTTACAAATGCACTCCAAGAAACATCACTGTCGGCTTCATAACTCTGAGAATAAAGTCCGATCAGGGAAAGTTATTTCCAATTGAATTTTTTTATAACTAAAACTTAGACAAAAATTTCTAAATGGATAAGACTTGTGTTATTTTTCCACCAAACTGTTTGGAAAGTATAGAGTCATGTTTTTCTTGAATATGAGAAACCTAAACCTTCAAAACGTTATTGCAAACGTGCCAATGTTGTTGTTTAAAATCTATCATCTATTCACCTCTTGCTCTATTCACATAAATTTCAAAACGACTGAGCGAGGTCTTTCAAACTGCTTCTCAGGAGAAACCTGACCCAAAACCCTCACCTGGCACTTGCGTCATATCTATGTCGTGATCTGATCCACCGGGCTCATCACACCTGAATCCCACCTCTGTTGGAGTCAGTCGTTAAAAAAAATTAGAATTTCTTGATGGTAGTATTTTTGCATTAATTTTGGTTTTTATAAAATATTGCACTACAACATTAGCTTGACCACTAAGTTTTTCTGGCATCCCCTAAAGTGTGTGCCTGAATTCAGGGTCTCCACTCTCTCCCCCGGCCCAGCTTCCGTGCAGCAGCGAGACTCACATAAAACTTCCTAACATAAGCCTCCGTTGAGTAGTTTTACCCACCCAATACTAAGTCTGGCTTACTTTTTATTATTTATTATCACTGCTAGTGGTTAGTACATTAATGGAGAGGTAGGAGCACTGAAGTCACTGTGTGGGAACAAAAGCCCTCTAGCCTGAGGACTCAACAGAAGGACATTCTTGAGAACTGTACAAGAAAGCAAAACCCACAGATGGGTTCATCGAGTCTCTGCGGAGTCACAGAGTCAGGCTCGCGCTCTCTCTCTCCTCCCTCCCCCTCCCTCCCCCATCCCTCTCTCTCCCCTTCCCCTTCCCTCCCCTCCCCTCCTGTCCCACTCCTCTTCTCTCTCTTCCTGAATGGCAGGATTCCAAAATTTTCTTTTCCTTGAATGAATACTGTACGGCACATATTTTGGTAGAGTGTTTTAAAAATATCTCATTTAATCATATCAACCTTGTAAAAGAGAAGATATTTTCTTCACTTCCAGATGAGGGAGAAATGAGAAGCAGAAACTTCTGTTCCTCATGGAGGTTATAATACTAAAGCATGAGGGAGTCAGTATTTGAACGTGGGCCATCTTGGTCCCAAATTGACTTTATTTCTATTACATCTGGTATAAAAAGAGAGACAAACTGGCCTGGCTATATTGTATTAAGCAGATATCACTATACAAACCATGTGCAGGGTGTGGGGGAAAGAAATTCCGGGTTTGTATTAAGTTAATTCCCTCTACAACTAAACTGCTGTTTGTCAGCGCCCGGCCATAGAGTCTGCAGCCCCACAGAAGCAGCACACTCCATGTGTGCCAGCGCAGTGTGGGGAGCTGGCCAGGAACACTGTGCCGCGGGGACTTCATGGTAGGCGGCCTTATAGCAAATATCCTCTCACTGAGATAAGGAAGACTCAAATCATGTTTGTGATCAAACAGCATGAAGCTTTTAAATAGGCGGAGATTACATATTACATCTTACTGCCGAAAATCTCAATAAAGATACCACAAACACAAATCCACACACGCAACAAATCACACTTAACTGTGGCTGGTATCTGATTTATGTTAGGTTGTAAATTATTGAATCATGTGAATATGGTCCTGGAATGCAGCCCAGACAAGGAATGCACAAAAGAATCAAAAACAGAAAAATTAAGAGGAAAGATATTCCAACTCCTCTCCTCTGCCCTCCCCTCCTTCCCTTCCTCCAGGGGTCTAATGGAAACCTCATAGAACCTGAAACCCACTCCCAAAGCGTTCCCTCAGCTGGCGATGCACTTGCAAAGTAACTAAAGGTTTCTCAGTTTACAGCAGAATGGAAATGAAATGAGTGACACAAGAGGTCAATACTCAGTGCAACAGAGACATTAATCATCTTGTTCTCTCAAACGGGTCTGTTTTCTTGTGTCTACATGATGGAACAACGAAAAAGAAAAGGCTATTGACATTTCCATTGTGTCATGGAAAAGATATCCAACTTTAAAAAGGAAGAAAACATCTCAATACAGAAATTAGCTACACACAGTGATAAATCAAGATTTTGGTTTTTTTTTTTTTTGAAGTATTCATCTGCAATCTTTAATTTTTCTCAAAATTTTAACCTACATGAAAAGCTAATAGAATAATTTTAGGTCCTCAATTGAAAACTAAAATTGAATAGTGCTGTGTCTCTTCTTCCTGCCTTTCATGCATTATGTTGTGGCTTCTTTCACCTTTGCTTGCTCAGTTGTGTGTGTGTGTGTGTGTGTCTGTGTGTGTGTGTGTGTGTGTGCACGCGCATGAGAGACAGACACAGAGAGGGAGCCAGAACATGTTCCTTCCGATGTCAAGCCATGATCTGTGGGCACGTGACAGCTCCATTTGCACCAGTGTCTGTCACCTATGATAACATCTGGCTGGTCATACCGGGAATAAATGTCGTATCAGAGTAATAATTTTAGAAACAGCAGATTGGAAATCAATGCTCACATTAAAAATATAGGTAATATCTAGAATTTTAGATTCTTTAAAATGTTAGGTGTCTATTTCTTTAAGTGATTCAGGATCATTATCTCTGTAAGTACAGCTATGGAGAAGACTATACCAAAAAGAACCAAAACCCTTGATCGTTTAGCCTCTTTTCTTTTTCAAAGTTAAGCGGTGCCCTGGCCTCCGAAAATGGAGAGTCAGGAGATAGACAGGACTCGGCAAAACCTCTGGAGATCTCTCTAGCTGCATCGAAGGGGGACGCTGAATCCTAGGTCAGGTATGAGGCAGCAAGAGTCACAGGAACTAATACAGGATGGACGCCAGTGAAGTTCCATTCTGCATGATGACTCTAATAAGCATGGGAGTATTTGGCATCGACCACAGACAATGAAGAGGACCTCAGCTGGTTTAGAAGAGAAAAGATCTGTAGAGAAAATGACAGAAATCAAAACACAGAAGCAGCAATGTTCAGACGGTACTTGGAGAAATAACGGGTAGTTCTGTTTCATCAGCGGGCAAGATAAATGCAAAAGAAGAATTTGAGATAAAGTAGGAAAGGTAATTTCAGGAGATACTATGACTGCTGGCCTAAAACCACATTATGTCATGGTAAATAAGGCAGATCTACTGACAGATTCTAAGGAGGAGAATCACGTGACAGAGCTGAGCGGGGAGCAGCGCATCCGGGAAATATTCGGAGAATAAACCCGAAGAAGTTTATAGGCAGTACAGAGGCTGCCACAAGCACACTGTCAACTAGGGGTACTAAGAACCTAAGATGACAAGAGAATATTGCAAAGGAGAATTCAGAGAATGGGGCTGGGGATTTAGCTCAGTGATTAGAGTGCTTGCTTTGTAAGCACAAGGGCCTGAGTTCGATCTCCGGCACCACAAAAAAAAAAGAAAAAAAAAATCAGAGAATGTATTAGATGTCAAGAGCAAAAATAAGTATTTTAAAATAGATTTAACTTTTGAGCCTGGGTAATAACAAGTAACATTAAAAGAAATAAGGCCATATTTAGTGAGATGGCTAAATGCTTAATTCTGGAGTCAGATACAGTTTTAAATGACCTTGGAAAAGTAGATTGATTTTACTTAGCCTAATTATCTCATCTGTACAAAGGGTATAATTTGTTTTACATAATTGTGCTTTAAGATTAAAAATTTAATTACAGTACAACAGTAAATAGAATCAAAACTGGGAGAGAATAATCATTCAATAATCTATTTCTCGTAATTATTATTACCAGGAAATTAAGGGAAAGGAAGGCCATAATTGGTTATAATTTGGTTGCAAGGGACAAAACACTATCTAAAAATTTCAGGGCAGCATGATTAATGAATAACATGTGGAAGACATTTAATGAACCTAACATCAGCCCTATCAATGATATCCCGGGAACTAAACAAGCATTGAGACATTAACACCTTATATCTCTCTTTCACTGTCTTCTCCTTTACTCTGTTGGAAATCAGCTCCTTTTTAATTTTACTTCATTTTGCCATGAATGTTTTTGTCTGGGACTAACTCTGTTGCTATTTGTGTACAGCTTACAAATCTGGTGGCCAATATAACCTTACTGACTCCATGTCTGCGCACTGACTGAAATCTCTGGAAGAGAGGCTCCAGTTGCTCCAGTACCTGCCCAGGGTCAGTCTGAAGCAGTAAACGTCCTCTCAGGCATTAGGATTAAAGTGGTTTAAAGTTCATTTCGGCTTACGGAAAGGGGCAGGTTTGCAAAGAAAGCACAATCAGTGGGAAGAAAAATAATGGGCACTTTTCGGAGAAAGAATTAACTCAGGATGAGGAAAGATGCTGTATCCATTTTTGACTAGGTCAAGGGTCTTTAAACACATGGAGAAATCAATTTCAAAGCAGCATGTGGATCTAGAGTGTGGAAAGGATTAGGTTTTGAAATACAGGTTGGTGAGTCATCTGCGTAGGAGGTGATAATTGATGATGCAGAGAAACTAATGAAAATCCTATAAAAGGAAAGAGTACATGAAGAGAACTGTTTGTTTGGCCAATTTTCTATTGGCACAGAATCTGATTTCTTCTATTATCTTCACGGGAAACATTTCCATTGACCTCAATTACCTCAGGGCACAGGACTCTGTGTTCTGTCAGCACAGAATATGGTGACAAATCTGAAGTAATGAGTAGCAGACAAAAAATTAAAGAGAATCCTGTTTATTTTTATAAAAATAAAAATAAAACTGCAAGATAGATCAGCCAAAGTCTAGAAGTTTCTATACTGCTTATAAAACAGCAGGGGTGTGCATTTGAGTCATGATGGGGCTGCTCGCTAAGCCAGCATTACGATGTGCAATGCTAGTCCAAAGAGGGAGGGGTAGAGCCAAGGACTGGCAAGGCCTGGTGCACGGAAGTGGGCTGTGTGATGGAAGGCGAGCTTAAAGGCCCAGGTGGGCTACTGGTAGGACTACACAGGCATCGGAAGGCATAACCGAAGGTGCCAGGAGAGATCATAAGGTTAGGGTGGCCTTCATTGACTTTTGCCATAAAGTCTTTCTTCAAACACATGCTCACTTGCCTTCCCCTTAATACACTGAACAGTAGAGCACCTCTGCATGAAGTGGGATTGAAGGTCTAGAGCAACCTGTTTGGACTCATCTTCCCCCAGTGATTAAAACACACTGACAAGAGGCCGATGCACTCAGGTCTCTGAGCAAAGTCCCTTGGACTGAGATTCAGGAGATCCCAGTACAGATGTTAGCAGTAATGGCGAGCCTCAAATAATGAACTCTGGTTTGAAAAGAAATTAAGTTTTAATTCTGGCTTTGGGCCAAACTATTACACATAGAGTACCTAAAATTTCCAACCCTCATTATTACTACTTGTGTTTTACATAGGATTGCTGCTATGTTTCAGTCGCAAGAGCTACGATCCTCCAGTGCCTGGCTTCATAGTAAGCCCTTTGGAAAGGAGAGTTAGCTACGCATTTTATTATTTCTTGAGCAAGCCACATCGGCTCTGGGCTTCAATTTGCCTGTATGATGAGAAATCAAGCCTAGATGATCCCAGCTCAAAATTGTTAGGGTTTCCTGAAGGTGAACTGGAAAAGGTAAATCAGAAAGCCCAATCTTACTTTAATTACTCATATTCAGAAGTTCCTTATAAAGCCTTGAACTGTTACTATTTTGCCCCCTAAATTCTGAATAAAAGCAACAGACTAAAGGTAGCATGAATAAAATCATTCAGCCCGTCAATCCTGGTCACATGACCTACTGTGGGGAAAGTAAAAAAGAACATGAAAAAAACGTATTGAGCCATTGCTTGCAATCTCTTCCTTACACTCCCCGCTGCCTTTCTTCCAGTAGTAGCCCTGGTCTTTCTAGATCACATGACTATAACCAGAGCTGCTTGTAGGTCACATGACATCCGTGAAAACAGACGTTCAACAAGGCAGCTGAGCTAATGCATCTATGGGGAGCAGCGCAGGGCAGAAGGCAGAGATGGGAGCAGTAATGAGAAACAGCCTTTCTGCAGTTCTGACAAATGGAAAGCAAAGGTTGCATTCCACAAGATTCAGTAGAATCCTGTAGACACTCGTTCTCAGCACCCCACAGGAAGTATAGAGTTAGAATTGACTAAGGGAACTGAAAGTTCACCCCTAGAGATAGGACTCTCATGTACTTGGCTAGTTTTGGAAAGAGTCACACTTTCTGTGCCCACGTAGACATTGATTGCTTTTGCATATTCTGCATCCATTCCCCATTCTTTTAGTTAAAAACAGTTTTTGTTTTCTACTTGGGACTTCATCTTCCCTCAGTCCTCATTGCTCATATCAAAATATCTACCACCGCTATTTAATCTAATCAGTGCAAGGAGAGTTGGTTAAGAACACACTTGTAAGAAGACTTGAAGAGGTGTTTTAAATCCAGGAGGACCCCGGTGTGTAAAGACAGGGTTGGGAGGGGCTGGCTGCCAGCATTTCGCTGTGGGGCAAGAACTGATGAATCAAGAAAGTAATTCAGATGAAAACAGAAGTGAGAGAAGGATGGATCACAACATCGAGCACCTTTATCTAACTTTGATGGGAGACCAGGCAACTTCGCGGAAGTTTTAATAATGAGAAAAACACTTCCTGTTTTGTTTTGTTTTAATTTAATTTTTGTTTTCAGAGTGGTGAATTGAATCCGAGGCCTAGGACATGCCAGGAAAGCATGGTAAGTAAGAGCTACATCACCCGTCTTTTTATTTTAGTTTCTGACACAGTGTCTTGCTAAGTTGCAATGGTTGGCCTAGAGTGAACACAGGTTTTCTGTACAAGCATCCTGGCACTGGCCAGTGTAGACTATATGATGTGTGCAAATGCTTTGTGCCTCATGAAAACCCAAGACATTCATAAGGTTCTGGGAAGAAAGTCTCCATATGGTAAAGACTAAACTCTCACCAGTCTATGAAATCGAAGCTCAGACCAGGATTATAATTTAAGATAATAAAAACAGAGTATGTAGCTTTTCCTGCACACTGAATCTATGTTGTGCAATTTAACATCCATTTCAGCAGCAGGGTGAACTCCACAGGCGACCAGCTACCTCTGACCCCACTCTGTCAATATCTCCCCCACACTATTGACACCTGAATCACTGCTCCACTCTTTAGGTATCAGCCAAAGTCAATGGGGCCAGCTAACTGTTAGTGGCTCTCACCTTTGCATCATTATCTGATTAAAGGAGTTGACATGCTCAGCTCTCTCCCAGGGTGACTTTAAACATTAATGGGAGGTGTTCAGACTCTCGAATGGGCATTACATACTGCTGGTACAAGACTAAGGATAATCTTCTCAGATGTCCTCCTAGGTGAAGAAGCTGTCGTCCAAACTATCCCTCACAGTACGTGAGATAAAGCTTGTTCCCGTCAGTAGAGTGGTAAAAGCCCAAGAACCAAGAATAGCTTCTGAATTAAAACATGAATTACTTTAAAAATAGAGACTGCCACCAAACATCAGCTGTAATCTTCCACAGTTCTAGTTTTCTTTTTAATTTTGCCTTTCTCCTTCCTTGAGCACACTAGATAAACTGGCGATGGAGTAAAGATGGGTGGCTATCTTTCACAAACACCTGGCTGCCCTGGTCATGGACAACAGACCATCAACCTGTAAAGCTACCTGAAGTTTCACTATTTGAAAACCAATATCCCATGCCAAAATTGAAATCTCTGAATATACACTAGTGAAATACAAACACTGTGTTAAGTCTCTTTCCTGAAATCGTCAACATTTTCCTGTGAAAGATAATATAAGGTTACATTCTTCCCCAAGCAGGACAGTGTAAAGAAAGGATGCTTCAAGTGTAGGAAGAGACCAAAGAAGAATTGTTCTAGAGTGTGGCTGTCAAATTTTATCAGGATACGATGGTAATATGGGCCAACATCAGCAAAGATAAATGAGAACTCAAGCTTTACAATGACCACTTACAAGTCTTCCTGACAATTGGAAGACCTGACTGGAAGGCGAGTTGAATTACCTAAGCCTCCATCTGTCCCTTGCATATGTAAAGCTGTAAGATCTATGCTAAGATTTAAGTGGAAACTTAACCCTTTTCCTGTTTTAAAAATTAAATCAAAAGAAAGGAATGGAAACTGAGTCTATAAATATGCTATATGATATGCAAGGCACAGTTTTCTACCACCTTGTTGCATTTATTCACTACAAAGTCTTACAAAACAGAAGTTTTTATCCTGTTTTATACTTTATGCTTGAGAATATCATCCTAGTTTGCAAATATCATGGAAAGGTAGAGACTCCACGCACACCCAGGATGCCTGACTTGGACTCACACTCCATCTGCTCCATTACAACGTCTGGTGCTCTCACGTCCCACGAACAGCTTGTGTTAGAAATGCCAAGGAGCCTGCCTTGTTTGCTCTGACCACTCCATCACGTGACAACCCCTTAAGCTACAGTGATACACATTTCTACGTGCCAGATAGAGCCTAAAATCCTTGGAACAGTTCTGATGCTAGTAGGAAGCAGGACAAATACGTAATGCCTGAATTTGACAGCTCTTCCCACCCTTCGCCTGTGTTCTGGTTTGCCAAGTAAGCACTTTTCATTTAAGAATTTGGAGGAAAGGTGACATTTCATATTTGCCAAAGTAACAAATAAAATCTTCCCAATTGCCCCTTTTAATTTTCTGTTTCTGACACTGTAACCTGAACAGCTTTATGGTCTCCAGATGAATACATCGCCTAAAATATTTATTTTTCTTCCCAAAGAGCTCAGGCTGGAGAACTTTAGATCATCAACCCAACAGAAATCTTTCTACGTTTTCACTGAAAGACACTTTGTGTATTCTATTAAGATTGCTTTATGGCAAAAGTATTTTTCAGCTTTAACAGCCAACGTTACAGAAAGGGTTGTAGAATTTAAGTAGAAAGAAAGAAACAGCACTAAATGCAGTGCTATTCTTTGCCGTATTCTTTCTATAACTCTGTGACATTCAAAGACACACTGTGAAATTTGTCATTCCTGCCATCACTAGTGTCTGAATTGTGTTATTTTCTGTTTGACTGACACGGGGCCTTTCCAAGTCTCCTCCTCTCCACCCCTCTTACATTTTCTGTCTTCCTAAGCCTTCTCAGCCTAGTACTGCACCCCAGCACCCTGGCAGTGTGATGTAGACAGAGATCATTAAGTATGAAATGGCTGCACGCACAGACACAGAAAAGAGCTGGAATCTGTACAATCATATGGGGTGGTAGATGCCAAGTGGTGATGCATTACCAAAACTCAAAATGGGAATATTTCATTTATTTGGGGCACAGATAAGTCATACGTGAATGCCAACTTCTCTTTCTGATGGGACGTGATTTTGGCAGCGCGGAAGTAAAAGCTTCCTTCAACTCAGGAAATGGAGAGAGATACAGGAAGCATTGTGTATTTATCAACTTCAGAGAGAACTTGAGGCTGGGCGGAGGCCTGAGAATGAAGAGGAGGCAGCATTAGGACCTCAAATAAACATGGTAGCCTAGTGTTATGGATCAAATACAAAATGGAAATTAAAGGGGGGAGAAATAGAAGGCTCATCAGTCTGATGAGAAGAAGGTCGTATGGAAGGGACTCATTTTCCTGACTCCTTAGTTCCATGTTGGAGAACTAAGACCAGGAACTGAATCTAAGTGTGCATATCAGATAATCTCTCAAGAAAAGGAATGATTACAAAAGTTTAATAAAACGGCCTGCATCAGTGGGAGTCAGTTTCTTTCCAGACAACAAGTAACACAAACAAACTAGAAAAATTTTGTAAGAAAAAAGCTTCTACAGAAAGTCGGAGACAGTGTAAGTATGGAGTAAGAGAAAATCCAGAGTTCATCTCCATTCCTGAGGTTCTAGCAAGAATTCTGTGTCCTGGACTAGGAAGGCCAGCTTTCTTGAAGAAATGTGAAAATTAAGGGAGAAAACAGAGTTAACTAAAATTAAAGGAAGATGTAACAAGATGTTATTTTAAGGGCACACAGTAATTCACCAATATTGTACACAGAAACAGTCTTTTATGTTTGCAAAGCTTTCCTGTCTCTGAAATTCTAAATAAGTGAGTGATGCTACACAGAAGTTGGTATGAACAACAGCCGACTAACCCAGGGTGAGTGAGGGCCCAACAATATTCTCTGCTCTAGGTAATGTTCTTACCAACTTCTGCTAGTAGCAGCATCGTTGTCTTTCATTAGCAGCATAAACATCCTTTTCTATCAACATCACAGTTACCACACATAAGATACTATTTCACAGGAACAGAGAGTAGAGTACCGTGTTTTAAATGTTAGATGTATAGTTAGGTTGCCTAAATTTAAACCCTGGATCTGCCATGTTCCACCTAACCTTGGACTAACCTACTTACTCTTTCTGTCTCTGTCCACGTCCTGGTACAAAAATTAGTGATGTGCATTATAGTGCTTAAATCAGCAAATACATGTAGAAACACTTAAAACTGAATTTGATAGAGTTAGCATTTAGTTAGTGTTTGTTCTTTTCTCTTTTTTTTTCACTTACACTATAATTTAATATGGCCACTGTCTCTTAAGAGGTGAGGAAACTAAAACCAAAAAAACTATGAAACTTGTCCAATTATACAGTGATGTTAAAAACGCAAGTCAAAGGCATGTCTGTGGCCCTAAAACTCATGCTTTTCCCAGATACTTAATTTGAAAAAATGTTAATACCTAAAATATAACCCATATGAGATTGTAAACCACTAACACAACTTGACAAAATACTTAGTTACCGATAATAAAACCAAACCACTTTATTTCTTCTGGTATCAATCAGTCATGAAGTTTGTCCACTTGTAGACATACAACAGACCAGATATTGCTAGGTTTCATATTCTAACACCATTTTTCGAATGCTTTATTTTCCGTGGCCCTTCACACCTATTGCCAAGAAAAGCCTGTGAAGATACAGCTGGTTACACCTGCTAAATTCATAAAAAATTTGTTTTCTTCAAAAGAGAGATGACTAGCAATAGACAAATCAGAATCTTCTAATGACTATTCTGAGTGGTTCTGCTAACTAAGACTGAATAACTGGATGCCTGGAGATCACTGGTTCCAAATACTGCTGTGAAAACCACCGAATATGCATTCACTTATAATTTAAGGAAGTGGCTAAACAGAAATGAATGACTATATATGGTATAAATATAATAAGCTTACCCCTTTTAATCATGAAAATATTAATATCAAAAAAAAAGATTATTTCAGGCACTATAAAAGGGAACTTGGATTTAGTTCATTTTAGAGGCCACGTATTGGACACCTACCATGTACGAGGCACCTTAAGAGCAAGGTGATCATGGGTAAAGCAAACCTAACCTCTGTTCTAACGAAACCCAGTGCTCTTCCATTGATTCTCCTCGCAATGGACCTCTCCAAGGACCTACAAGAACTCTTGCCTTTTGCCCAGCCAATCTATTTTGATTTTCCCAATGATTCCGATTCCCTCGCAAACTGGTCCCTTTTCGATCCTTTGCCTCACCATGACAAGGAAACCTGGTCCTATGGAAACTGCATAGAGGTGAAAGATCCAACCGAAGAGGAGAGACAGAGAGTGACTCGCACATGATGTGCAGACTGCTAAAACAAGAGACACCACACATTCTATTTTAAATGAACACTGAAAGAGGCAGAGGAACTTAGGGGACACGGTTCGTAGCCATGTTCTGAGAATAAGGCTTAAGGCACTGAAGGGCCTTCCAATGGAGGATGCAAGTCTCAGGAGAGTTAGCTAAAAAGTCCTTAATTATCTTTATTATAAATCTCTTCCATAAAAAGTAATGGTTTGTGATTATCAGAACACAAAATTTGGTCTGTGGTGGTTAAGTCTACATGTAAACTCGATTGGGTTGAGGGTACCTAGATAGCTGATACAGCATTAATCATGGGTGCATCTGTCAGGGGGTTTGTGCAGAAGGTGGGCGTATGAGTCAGGGGTCTCAGTGTGGAAGATCAGCCCTCAGTGTGGGTGGCACTATTCCATGGCTGCGGTCCCTGAGACAGCAGGTGGTGGCAAGGCCAATCTGTTCTCTCTGCCTTGAGGTGGGACACCCTTCTGTTGCTCTGGGTCATTAGAGCTTAGGTTGTGTGGCCTTCAGAGTCCAGGACTCTCACCACTGGCTTCCCTGGTTTCGAAGCCTTCGGACTTGGACTGAGCCAGGATATCAGCCTCCATGGTGCTCCATTTTGGACTGGTCTATTGGGAATTAGCCTCATTACATGAGCCAATTCCTCTCATAACCTCCACTTTCATCTGTCTATCTATCCATCCATCTAACTGGTTGCATCTCTCTGGAGAACCCTGACTCATATACAGTCTAATATCTGTAGTGTGGGCTAGCTACTGATAATTTCATATATACATATATATACATATATATATATGTATGTATATATATATGTGTGTGTAATATATTATGTATATTAATTTAATATATAAATTTATATGTGTATGATTTTAATAAAATATTCACATGTGTTATGCAAATACATTTACTTTTAATATGAATGTCTTAGCCTTCTTGGGATGCTATAACAAAATATTATAGAACTCGGTGAGTTATAAACAACGACCATTAACTTCTCCCCATTCTGGAGACTAAGAAGTCCGAGACCAAGGCACACACCCAGTCCAAGACTGGCTGTTTCGTGGTGCAGGACTCAGCGTCTCATGCTAATTTCACATGGCGGAAGGGGAACAGGTCTCCACAGGACCCTAAGAATGACTACTCGCCCTGTCAGGATACTTCCATCCAAAGGACCCACATCCCACTACCACCACTTGAAGGTAATGACGACCACATAAGAATTTTAGAGGGACACAGCAATTCAAACCACAGAAATGTATGATCTTAGACAAATTATTTCTTTTTAAATTTTTTGGAACAGGTTTATAGTGCATAATGTTTATACTCCTCGTGTGGAGTTGGTACATGTATATAACACATCTTAGTTCTTTTTTCATCCCCTGCCTGTCCCCCAAATTTCTTTGTCTCCTTCCCTTTTGCAAGAGATCTGTCTCTCTGTTTCCTATCATCTATCTTTTATTTCGCTCTTAAAATTTTCTCCAGAGCACAAACGCATATGAAATCTACCTGTTTAGTTATAGAATATTTTGTATAAATGTATAATGGTTATACAGTGTACTAATCTAATGTGACAAAACTGCATGATATGTAAACTTTAATTGAAAAAAATGTTTAAACCTTACATAAACTAGGGAGAAGAAAATAAGGCAATATAAGTATTTCCTCACTTGGTATAAAAATTACCTGTAATTTTAATTTTTGTATTTTACTTTCCCATTTTCAACAATAAAAATTTAACACTTTTTTAAAATCAATGTTTTTTAATGACAAATAAATCAGTATTATCTTTTAGTCTTATCAACAGGTGGTGAATCCATTTGAAGCTGATATTCACTCTTCACATGTTTGACATTGATCTGTAAATTTTAAAAGAACATAAATGATGTATGTACTTTGCACAGCAACCCAAATCCAATAGGTAGTATGGTCTTTAGAGCTGTGTGAATCCTTGTGTGTTTTATAAAATGCTACAGCCCTGAAATACAAGAGAACTTTTGATACAGGAAGTGATATGTCAAAAAACTCACTGCAGATACACTTAAAGAAAACTTTTGATGCATTACTTTATGAAGAAGAACAAGATGAGTTGGCTTTACCTCTGTCATCTCTGTCACTATTTAATATTATTCTAATACATGCCCTTTGAATCAAAATGGGAAAAATAAGAATCCTAATAAAATAGGTAAAAAAAAAAATCTAGAGGCAATTTAAAGAGGTAATCTAAAAGGCTAAAGAACAATGAGAGAGAAAAAGTCATTAGGAGCTAGCGGAGTTAGCGAAATCAAAATTAAACAATGATCTATCATTTGTCTACGTAATGCCAATCTTAGAAATTGGCAAGCTTAGAAAGCTGTATTTGCCATATATGATTTGTGGGCTTGTGCATATAGAACCATCTTCATGCACTGTGGTGGGAATGTGGTTTAATGCAGCCGTCCTAAAAAGAACCTGCGGGACTTAGTCACATAAAGCTTATCTGTGCATTTTAGCTCTTTGACGCCACTTTTGGTGCATGTATCAAAGAGATTCTCACACAAGTCCATGACGGGAGTTAAGAAACTGACCACAGCAACACCAGTTATAGTACATGGAAATCATATTGTGTCTGTGTTGTACTTTAGCGGAGAAATGTATGAGAAAAACACAGTGGAGACAAGTAGAATACTGCATCACACAGCAATAAGAGTAAATGGACTTTAAGTAAATGGGACAGTGCACCTAAATCTTATATTTAAACAAAAATGCTAAGTTTTTAAGAGGAAAGAATAATAATAAACTATAGCACTGTACCACTTAAATAAATTACAAATCTACATACACACACACAAAAAAAAAACCCCAAGAAATTCGCATTTAGAAAAACACATTCACGTGTAAAGAGACATACCATACAAATGGTTGTGTGATACGGCACAGAAGGGGAATAGGGACTAATGAAAAATAGAAGAGATTAAATAAACAAACAAAAGCAAGAACCCAGGATAACACATGATGTTTTCCAGCAACTTAAGAGATATGATGAACTCATTCTACTACATCTAAGTTTAACAAGACTAAGTACAATGCCAACCAACCTTTCAAACTAAGCTGATCATCATTCCCAGGGCATTCTCTGCGATTTCATGCTGCAAAATTTTTTTTCACACAAAACTTTATTCTTTCTGTGTGGAATTCTACTTCTCCACTTCGAGTTAGATGTGTCTGAATCATCCCTTAAGGTTCCAGCCAAATACCTGTGATTTGTGGCAATTTTTCTTGATTCTTCCTCTATTCCCCAGAAACAGAAGCAATATTCTTCCTCTAAAATCCCACCAAAGCTCTTTATACCTCCCACTCAGAATTTATCACTTTTAAATCATGGACTAATAATTATTTATGTGCTTTTCTTATCTCTGCTGGTAGTAGCTCATGATCTGGATGTATTTTAAATCATTTCTTTACATGGCAAGTAGTTGGAAGTCATTTGTGGGATAAATGAGTACACGTGGGTTTTTTATAAATTGCCCTTGCCACCAAGTCTATTTATTTAGTTCTTTTCTTTACAAATCTGCCATCTTATACAATAAAACAATTTCTGCTCTTGGAAGAAGCATTCTGAAGACTGCTTTATTTACTAAAGGAAGCACAAATTAGTTTTTAATTTGCTATATTTGAATGAGTTAAGAAAGTCTGTAAATCTGATTGACTTCAGCTATGGCATTGGAAAATTGCTTTAATATCTGCGCAGAAGGACTCCCTCCTACAAGTCTAGTTCCCAAAAGATTTTTCTCCTTAGGAAAAAGTAACATTACAGGAGAGGAGCAAGTTCACCAAGTATAGCTTCCTCAATTACTAATGTTCTGATGACAAGGCATGGGGCAAAACACATTTATGTGATAAAGGAAGTTTTGTTGTCAGGCATGTACAAATGAAAACTGCTTCAGTCATGATTTACAACTACTTGCTACGTGAATTGAAGAAGGTATCAAAAAGCCAGTTAATGTCTGCATGAATTGATTTGGTCTCTCCAGGTTAGCTGTCACCTCAGCTAGTGTTTTTGTTTGTTTGTTTTTCTTAATCAATAAATTCTCATACTTGGTTGATTTTGATGATGGATGTTGCTTTTTTTATTGTTTTTTCAGGCTTTTTCATCTTTGAGACCCAATTCAGGTGTTATTTTCAGAGAGGCCAATGTAATTTTCACGGATGTCAAAAAGTAGAATTACACTTTTAATATTTCATGCTTTTTAAGATTCTACACTCTATGGCATAGCCTATCATATTTCTCATATAGTACTAAGCAACAGAGGAATTAGCAGAGTAATGGGAGGGACTCCACTCTGTCACACAGAGATTCTTCCAGGGTCACCAGTGCTATCTATCAGTGTGGTCATGGAGTCTTACAAACTTCAGCAATCATTTAAATAAAAAAGCAGAAAAAAATATTTCTTAAATCTTTGCCCCAGAGACAAAAATGAGATCTTTTCTGCATATGTTTTATTTGGCTACATTCAGTTTCAAAAGTTAGAAGAAACAGGTTTGCTACCTGTTTCTAAAAATCACTTCCTAATCTATTTAATATTGGCTCGAAGGGAAACTCGACTTTCCCAAATGTAACCAAGATCCAGTTCAGAAAGCTGCCTCACTTTGATTACAAACACGAAATTCTCCTTCCCTGGGGATCTCGTTCTTCCCAAACTCCAGTAACTCCAAGACAGGGAAGAGCTGGGGAAGCTACAGCCAAGAGCCACTCAGACGTAGCTTCTCACTCTTGGCCTCCTGGGTTTCTCCCTCACGCCTTGCTCGTGTTCCCTGGTGTACATGTTCACATTTTTATGCCGCAGTTTTCCCCTTTCTTGGTGGTTTTCAGCACTCTTCATGGAAAATCGTCCCACTCCAGTTTCCAAATGACACTGACAACTTTATTTGTAATTCTCTGCCACCTATTTAACTACTTTTGCATATACTTCTCCAGTTCAGCCACATCATCGCTAAACATGGCCGTGTCACCTAAGTCCTGCTGAAATTGGTGACCAGGTGACCTACAAACACAAAAATCGGTAATTCTGCTTCTTTTTGGTACAGAATGTGGTAGCTGGTAGACATAGAGAAAGGATTTCAATGAGCATCATTAACTATTACTGTAGAATAACTTAATATTCTAACAAATACGAGCATTTCCCTTTGAAGATATCAGTGATAAATTTTTCATAGTGACACTTAACATTTCGCTTTTGGTAATAATACCAAGAAGCGACATTATGAGATTACATAATTTTTGCTGTATGTTACTGAGCTAGTGTATTTTGCCTCCTGTGATCTATAACCAGTTAACTCGAGTTCGATACATACCTTCTCTGTGATGATTTTGTTGTTGGAAACTGCAGAGTGAAGTATGCTCACATACTTTATATACCAGTCATTAACTCTCCCAAAATGAAAGTGTTTCTGTGCCTATTGCAAGCCCCTAGACCTCTAAAGAATGAGCAAAATGTATACACAAATGAAGTTTTTGCACATCATTTATGTTAATGTTCTATGAGAGACAGCGTAACACGGTTGGAAAAAATAACATTTCTAGATTGCAAAAACAAGCAGCCCCGGGTTACAATCTCAGGTTCTTTTTGCTTATTAGTTCTCAATCTTGGGTGATTTTCTTATATTTTTCTAGGCTTCCATTTATTTGATTGCAAGTTGAGGAATAGAATAATGTCTGATCCCATAACATGAGTGCGAGAATTAAGGGAATTGACTAAGGAAAAGTGCTGAGAACAATCCTGGCACAAGCAAGGTGCTCAGTGAATGGTTGTCAGCCTGTCTGTGGTATAATCCACATACCTGGTTTCCATTCTAGTGGGTATTGCTGCAGCTTAAACTACTCCGCTGTCCTGCTCTAAGCCTTGCTAAGATTCTATTTATCAAGGCTTTGAACTCAAAGTTTTCGTACACCCAAGACCTAAAAGGGCTTCCATTGGTTGATGGCACTATTAGGATGCCATATGAGAATACCTGGTAAAATTCCAAACCTCCCAACACATTAACACTATCAGTGATACTTGAAAACTGAAGTCAACTGTTTTGTCACCAGTTCTGTCAGTGGTGGCTCCTGTCAGGTTGTTTTTCCCACCATTCTTAACCTCGTCGTCATGAATCCATTAGAGCATTTGTGTGAGCTTCTAATGTATCTACCCTGCTACAAGATAAGCGCCTCTAAAAGTTACAACGATTTTTGTCTTTGTAAGAGTAGCCAACTCTTGGCCACTAAATCTTCATTTTGTGAACATTATGCAAAGAACAAACATCTTAAAAAGTATGTATTTTTCTTAAAATGAATTTATTTCTAGAATTATCCCTGCTCTAGCAGATAAATGACTTCATCAGCCACAGCATTTCTTTTCAGCTTTACGTTTTTTTTTTTAACACAGCATCAAATGATTGCAGTTTAACTCCTTATTTAATTGAACAAAGTGTATTCAATTATAATTATTCTTCCCGAATTTAATTTTGCTCTTCTGTGCCCACAGCTATCAAAGCTTTTGACTCCCTGGTCATTCTATATTATTTCTCAGTTCTCTCTGGTATTTGTAACAACCACTAAGGACAGCTGTATATTTAATTAACTTGTTGAATCCTGTTTCTTCCAGACCATTAATGAAGTTGTTAAATAAGTCTGTTCTCTGCTCGTCTCTGTGGTATCTTGATGGTCCTTCAACCCCAATTACACACTACATTTTCCTCTACCATTTCCCCTTATTTATATTCCCTCGGTCACTTCCCAACCCATTGAAAATCTTACTCTCGAATAATTGCAAATTATATTTCAAATGAAATTTAACGTTAAGTAGCCCTTTGCTTTCTCTTCCTTAAACCTGACTTAACTATTTTTAGTGGAATGGCAATTTATAGTCTCAATTTCCCATAACATCCTGAAAATGTAAAGAAATAGTTCAAACATTTAATATCTTAAATAATGCTCTACTGGTCTTTGAAATTAGATAGATACTTTATTTCCAAAGGGGAAATATGTATCTTTTCAGGAAGTCTCTTCTAATAGTTTTTTTGTAAAGTATAATTGCTGTGGCATTCATATAAAATTGTATCCCTTCCACTAGTCTTATACCTTTGGAAACAGACATTTCATATCACCTGATTATTTTCAAAGAAATAATATGATATTATTGTATATAAATTATCATGTAGGTCAGGGTTCCCTGTGACTTTTAATCTATGAGTCAAAAGCAATTTTAGAAACAAGGGCCAAGTTTCTGATTAAAAATGCTGGATTAAATACTTACATTTACATTTACTCTACTTTCTTCCTCAAACTCTAATAACATCACATTAAAGATAAATTATAAATGTCTAAACACTCAAGGGCAAAGCACAGAAGAGAGGAGACAAGGGCAACATAATTTCGGAAGCTAGAAAAGAGACAGATGAATGTTAATTTGCTTGGAAGACATGATAAAAAAATGACCAAGAGCAACCGTGGAGAAGGCCAGGAAACAACTTGATTTACATTACAGGAAAGTAGGAATGGGGGACATTAGTTGTCCCTAGAACTATGGGGAACAGTGAAGCTAGAAGAGGAAAATTAATTGAAAATTAGATTAAAAAGCACTTCAATTCTGAGCTGCTCCCTCACCCAGGCAGGCTCCTGCATTTCTCCTAGCCCAGCAAATGCTTAGTGGGTGTTTTAGTTACTTTTCTCTCGTTGTTGGGACAGAATACTCGACACCCAAAGTTAGGGGAAGAAAGGTTTATTAGCTCACAGTCTGCAGAGGTTTCAGTCTATAGTCCGCTGGGTCCGAGGTGGCGGGGCTGCGTGCAGACCGGCGGCCGGCCGCAAAGTAAAGTGAGGAAAATGCAAGGAATGTATGCAAATCAGCAATGCAAACAAGCAGCTAGTTAAGCTTCTTCCTCTATTATCTAGGCTACCTGCCCCCAGGGCAGCCCACACTCTAGATCCAGCTATCTCTCACCACATGAGGCTTTGGGGGGACATCTAGACACAAACCATAA
>PVJO010007324.1:0-49540 GCA_004026905.1 Hystrix cristata
AATGTTCCTATACCCTCACCCAACTCCCAGGTAGATGTTAAGGATGATATATACATTTATTTGAACATAGCAACTTTAAGTCATTTTTCTAAAAATAATTTTATCCTGGAAATTATATATGTAACAATTCCTACTGAAATAGATTAAAATTAGATTTCATTTGCATTTGCCATCAATCCTATTGTTAAAGATTATGGGTCAGATCATAGACTTAACCGTA
This sequence comes from Hystrix cristata, assembly GCA_004026905.1. Lineage (NCBI taxonomy): Eukaryota > Metazoa > Chordata > Mammalia > Rodentia > Hystricidae > Hystrix > Hystrix cristata. Next base: position 221 of record PVJO010007324.1, read on the forward strand.
AACTTAGCAACATACAAAATTGAATGAGATTAGTCTGTTGCCTCAAAATTGTTATGAACAGAGATCAACATGAAGTACCAAATAGTTGCTTTGAAATTAGACCTTCATTCAATCAAAAGAAAAGAGTTAGTTGTCCTTATACACACTGCACAGGAAAACAATAATTGTAGTTATTTTGACTCCTGACATGCAGTTCGCTAAGATTCATTGTAGTGGCTTATTGGCAGAGGAGACAGAGCTCTAGCAGGGGAGGAGTCCTCCCAGTGGACTCTGGAATACCTGCCCCTTCTGCTCCCCTCACCAAGATTTCCTTTGCATTTTCCCCTTTCTGCTCAGGAAATCCTGAGCAAGGTGAAGAGCTCTTGACTTCTGATCTTTCTCTTGGCAGCCCTCCTGGTGCCTTTGAGGTTGCTGCATCTTTCCTCTCCCATGTCCGGTGTGCAGACTCCTCTCCCCAGGCTCTGCATACTACCCTGTAAGTCACAGTGGTCAGAATCAGCTCTAAGTGTATGATGCAAGTAAGTCCGAAACAAATCTCATCTCTAGCACAGAGACAAGTTTGTATGACTCCTTTCAAGTCCCTATGTAGTTTGGGACTCAGATATATGTTGGAATGGGGACATTTTTGGATTTTGGAATATTCTCATATACACGACACAATATCTTGGGGTGGGGTCCCAAATTTATATACATGTTTCATAGGAGAGCACATTATACATGTAACTTGCTGGTAAATTCATTCATTTACTGCACCTGTCACGTGAGGGTCAAGTATAGAAGTTTCCACTCTGGTATCATACCGGCTCTTAGAAGTTTAGGATTTTAGAGCATTTTGAATTTCCAGAGTAACGGTACTTCACCTGTGTTTTAAATTGTATGAAATTACTAAAACCCATTTCTACATAGCAAAAATTTTATTTTTTATTTTTTTGTTAACTGTGGTTTGACTGGAACACTTGGTCTCACACATGCTAAGCAAGCAGTCTACCACTGAACTGCAGCCCAGGCCCGTGACATTAATACATCCACCTCAGTGTTGAGATAGCTCTGGTAGGTTCTCTGCTCTTATACTAAAGTTAGAAAGCTTTCCTGGAGTTTGAAGTGTTGTTTCAAATGACGAATGTTTCCTAACTGTGGATGATATTTTTTTTAATTGACAGAGGTATCTAATTGAATACAAAATGAAACTAGTGCAGTAAAATGATTTAATATATCAATTTATTCATGCTAGTTTTTAATTGAAAGCAATTGCTACTCATCCAGATTACAGTTCTCTAGTATGCTTTAATTAAAAAAATAAAAACTCGTAACTCAAACTAGGCTAATTAAAGTGGTTTTAAATATTCCTTCGTGATTTACTTGGACAGTTTATAAATGAATTTATATTTAATACAGGAAACAAAAACATTTCTATCATTAAAGTAACTTGTTTTCTAGTTGTTTAAGTGTAGTGGGATGATGTTTAAAACCGCTAGTCTCAGGGAAACTGTTCTATGGGAGCTTGGTGACATGCTGTTAGAGTTACACCTCACAGTGGTACAAAGTTTTCTGGATTCTTTCCTAATTCTGTTTTCACATTGGCATCTAAAATGAGCAGAAAATACATGTTTTATTTGTAATTTAGTTTTCTCTGAATTTTAGCTTATTTGGTTCTATGACATTGAGCACACTGTTACTAAACTTCAACCGTGTATTATTCCCTCACATACTGCACAGCTTAACTTTTCCAATTCTTAGGAACTCTTCAAAAGTTCTTTTTCAACTCTTAGTCATCACATCCTCCCACACCATCTACCCACTTGCACATCAGAAATACTGCAATAGTGTAAAGTCATTTATCTCTCCATTTAAAAAAATACCATAAAATTGTGATATTAAGGATTCTGACAACTATGACAAAAGTCTGGGCTTTTAAAATTCATAGATCTGATGTCCTTGGTTAATTAAAGGATCTTTTTGATATCTCAGGTTTTTTATTTAGCACTTTGAATATTCAGAACTTCGCAGTTGTTTTTCCAGTGAGCAAAATGTAATAGCAGTATCTCTTATCTGTAATTCTGGAAGTTTAGATGAGTTTAGGGCATTAGTGAATTTCATTTAAAGCACCACACTTTAAAAATTAGCTATTTTGGGTGGAAGAATTTTAAATTTTGTTTAAAAATTACGTGTGCTACTCTGATTTCCAAATCGGAGCAAAGTAATGTTAATATTGCTTTACTTTTGCTTGTTAGAAATAATGGACACTAGGGCATGCTTACTTGTTAGGCTGTGTCTTTTGCATGGATTGATTTATTCAAACTGCTGTACATCTCTTTGAGATAGTAATGACTGTTGTCTCCATCCAGTACTTACGAAAAATCTGTGTTGGTGACATTCCTTGGCATGGCCTGTGAGCACGCCCTTTCCAGACCAGACGCGCTGATCCTCCAGTGGCACACTCTGCTATGTCTTGGCTTCTGATAATTTCAAATGAGGATGACTCCATTATAGTCTTCTGAATTTTGATAGTTTAAGATTATCACAGTTTATAGCCATTTGCATTTGTCATGCTGATGTACCTTGGCATTGGTTTACATTCCAGGTAAGGAAGGTTTCAGAATGAAATATAAAAAGAAAGAATAAATGTCTTTCAAGTGCTGGACTGGGAAACAGCTTGTTAGTAAATGTCCTCAGCAATATAGATAGGGTGCGGCGGGTGTAAAAGCTTCTCAGGCTTCATTTGGATCACTTCTTGTTCAGAGGTTAGCTCTCCCAGGCAGAATTCTAGAGGGGAGATGCACTAGACATCAGCTATTTAGTGACATGCCACTTAATACTTCCTGCATCAACACGTCTCTAATATGAGAATCACTAAGTTTTCCCACATGAGGTGGACTGCTGTGGTCTGTCAGCAGAAGTGTGTGGACGCAGCAGGATGACCGTGAGACTTGGTCCCATGACCTGGTTCTTGACACAATTATGTGGGATTAAATCTTCTATGGTTGGTTCTGTGATAGTGTGTAGTGTTTGGACATTTCAGCTCAGATAGCATTATCTCTATTAAGTTCTCATTTGCTTTGTGAGAACTAATCATGTGACATGATTGTTGAACTGTATGCTTGAAGGAAATTATATGGAAAGAAATGTAACTAATAGTATATGCATTTAAAAAAAAATCATCAGACTATATATTATGAAACCCTCAACAAATAGTTAAAATTGCATGTGTCTATTTAAAAATTCGTATGAAACTAAAACATCCTTATTTCTTTCCATTCTCAGTAGAGCCTTCCATAAAGCTTCCTGTGTATAAAGCAACTATGCAGTTTTTGAACCAGTAGGAAGTTACCTGGAGACTCTATTCCTGCCTGTCATGGAGGACAGAGGTAGAGAAGTGAAGGAAGCTGGTTGCATGTCAATCTCTCCTGTTGTGAAGTTGTCCCTTTTCAGGGCAGTTTGGTTACTACCAGCAGTGCTGTTGCCATCTAAGGGCCCAGGCCTCTAGACTAACTGTAGCCTGTGTCATAGTAAGACTCCTTGTCTAGAAGGACCCTGCAGGACCATTGAGCAAATCCCTACTCCTTAATCCAGAGCGCTTCTGGAATGATCTCTGTGTGTTAACTGTCCCCACTGGACCTTAGTAATAATAGTGACCAGCACCAGAGAGGGAAACCATGAAGTGCTTTATAGTTTCTCTCTTAACCTTTCATGATAAAAATTCTTCTTTTCTAAGAAAGTAATGGTTTCAACCATAGTATTATAGATAAGCAATGAAAGAGTAGTGATTTCTGTCAAAAATAAATACTCATCCTCTTTCTAAAAATTGTATATTCCTATTATTTTTTTTCCTCTTTTTTAGGTTGAGTCTTTATTTCCTATTATTTAAGAATGTTAACTCAGAACCTTTTCCATATAACTGTATTTAGGATGATCTACTTAAAAATCTTTTTTGATTAGTTAAGATTAATACAGTAAGTCTCGGACTTAGTAACATTTGAGTTCTGAACTTTTATAGATATGATCAGACCTCATGTTAGGAACATTCATAGAAATGAATGAATTGCAGAAGTAGCTCATGTGTCTGGTGGACATTGTAACAGTTGGGCTGCTGTGTGCTTACTGTGTAGTGCAATAGTGTACAGTAGTAGTGTAGTACACAATCAGAGCCCAGGATGTCTGGAAGCAAGAGGAAAAGCAATGGTGATGTGGAGGGAACTGCTAGGAAGCAATATACATTGTATATTTGCCTCAAAGGTATAGAAGACTCCCTGTGTTGGATTTAAGAATGATTCTAACTTACAAACGTTCTCTTGGAATGGAACTCATTCCTAAGCCTGGGACTTACTGTAATCCGCATATTTTCTACAGTGGAAGTGTAATGTTGAAAATAAGGGGATAACTGCATTCATAGAACAGAAATTTTAACATCTATCTTAGTTACTTGTCTTATTGCTGTGACAAAGTACTGGCAGCCACAAGTTAAAGGAGGAAAGATTTATTTTAGCGTATAGTTTGTAGAGGTTTCATTCTATAGTCAACTGGCTCCAGAGCCAGGGTGGCACGACAGAGGGGTGTGGGAGGGGAGAAACAGTCCATGGCAGATCAGGCAGGAGGCAAGCAGCAGTAGCAGTGGGCCTCCATTACCCTTTTTATTCTAATCAGGCTACAAGCCTGTTGGTTGGTGGCACTCACATCCAGGTTGGGCTTTCCCATTATCTACACCTGGAACTGTGCTAAACCAATCAGTGGACTGACATAGTTATCACATACCATTAATCCATATTCACGCACACTAGATCCAGCCACTCCCAAAAGCCCTACCTGGGAGTACATGAGGCTTTGGGGGACGTTATATATACATATGTATGTGTGTGTATATGTATACACACACATATATGTATAATATATATAACAAAGAAAGCATCTAGAATCTGGAAAAACAGCTTCATAAAAATCAGTCCAACTTTCGTTTTGGGCTTTTGTGTAGTTTCCTGACAGCACTACCCTGATGTAAGAGACCTTTCATTTCTGTAATGGGCTGTACTAAGAATTGGTTTTCAGTTAATAGTACTAGGCAAAATGGATGCTCCCTCTTTCTGGGGTCATTTTCCGTCTACATCTGGCTCCTTTGCTGGCTCCTCCTCTTCTCATACTTCAAATGGCTGAAGGCTGCAGCACCCAGCCTCGTGCCCTTTCTCTGCCTGGTCACTCAGTCATGTAGCTTTTTTCAGCTACCTGACAGCTTGCAGATTGAACTGCAAGGTTTACCATTCCAGAAACGCAGGAATCACATAGTGAACTGTGGTTCAGTATTTTCATTGGAAGCTAGGGCTCTCAAACTTGTTCAGCACCAAACTCCAAGCTTCTACCTTCAGCTTGTTTCTTTCCTTACTCCTGAAGATGACTATTCTGTTCCTCTTTGTTCCTCAGGACTAGATCTTCCAGGTCATTCTAACTCTTGCCTTAGTCTTGCATTTCACCTGGCAGCAAGTCTTGTTGACACCAGCTTCCTCCAATTTTTATCAGATATGTTGCCCGCAGCCTGGTTCTTCAGACTGGCCTCCCAGTGTTTGCACTTGCTTCTTGGCAGTCTGTTTCTACCCAGCAGCAGTAGGGAGGCACTGACAGCCCAGAACTCTGCTTCCTTGCTCTGGCACTCAGTCCCCTCTTGAGTCACCTCTCTCTCCTTTGACTGGGTACAACTACTGCATAGACAGGCAGCTCTTCCTCCAGAGACCTGATACTCACCCCTGCCTGCATTAGGGCTGTGGTGGGGCATTTTCCTGTAGAGAACACATTCTTAGACTGACTCTGGGAGGAGTGGCTCCCTCCTCCTGGACATCACTCTGTACCTCTTAACAGTGCTTTGTTTGGCTTCAAACTATTGATCATAAGACCAGTATTTATTACTTTGTTCTTTATGCTTCACAGCCTGTAAGCTCCTCAAGGTTAGGAACTTGATTGGTTTTGTTCACTGTTGTGCGGCCAGTACTTGCAATAATGCCCAGTCTCAATAAACTTTGTGAGTGAACGAATGATCTCTTGCATCCAAAGACACTTATTCTAGGTTAGGATTTGAAACTCTTGCATGTGTAATCAGTCTTAACTCTTAAGAGGCTAGAATTTGAACTGAATTTGGTTTATGTTAAAATTTGAACTTTGGGAAAGCTTAGGATGAAGGAAGAGAAATTGAGAAATACTGTAAGAAATATGCATGCCAAATTAGAGTTAGTGAAGTTAAAAAAAGCTTTCTCTCTTGAAATTAATTTTAAATTCTTAAAGGTACTGACATTATTCGATAATTGAATGCTTGAGTCAACATAGGAAACAAAGTAAAGAATTTAGTCAGACAGAAGTGTTTGACTCATGGGCAGATCTAGAAACAAGAAGTGTCTTAGTACCGCTGAAGCTCGGGGGTTGGATGGAGAGGGAGAGACTGGATGTAGGAGAGTGTTCATGGACCTTAGGTACCAGTCTGCTACCAGGAGCTCTGGACCAGAGGAGGAATAGCTCTTGAGAGAAACGGTGTAAGCAGGGAATGAACATAACTCAAAAACTGTTCCATTGTGTGGCCAGGAAGAAGGGAAGTTGAGGGGGGAGTCGAGGTTGAACCAGACTGAGCGATGGAGCAGAACTTGTGAGGAGGCTGTGGCTCACGGGGGGCAGTGCTGTCCCTCCTCAGTGCCCGCCATGGGTCTGAGTGTGAGGAAGGTGGCAGGCCGAGGAGCAGGGAGGCAGGCCACTCAGGGAGGAATCAAGTTCTGGAGTTATTGGAATAGATAGGTGTTTCGGAGGTTTTAAAGAATAAAGAGGTGAAAGGAAAAACCTGGGGAAGTACCTACTACTGGGGTCAGGAAGAAGAGTGACCAGAGGATTGTTCTAGGGTTCCACAGCTGGAAGCCATCTCTGAAATCTGGAGACATCGTCTTCTGTGACTTCCTTCTTCCTTTCTTTAAGTAAGCTTAAATATATTAGTACTACTTACATATATTTGTATTACTTTCAGAAGTTCATATTTCAAATATGCTTCTATGATAAAATTACTGGTGTTTTCTTTTGGAGAGTGTTCAGGTTTCACTGATTTCTTCTCCTTCCTCTCTCTCTCTCTCAGGAATTCCTCTGTCATAGGTTAAAAGGCAGAGAATAAGATAGAGTCTCTCTGCATTTAATCAGATAATAAATGTCACTTTCTGTACAGGGTTTCTTCCTAGCATGAACTTTTTAATAAAGTGTGTTTTCTGGTGGTTCCCCTCTGTGTGTGTGTGTGTGTGTGTGTGTGTGTGTGTGTGTGTGTGTTGACTGTAAGACTTGTGGGCGGAGAGGAAGTGTATTACCAGGGTTCTCGGGGGAGGGGAGACAGGGAGGCTGAAACTCTGAGACTTTTCAGGAACCAGCTCATGTGACTGGAGGCTGGCAAGTCTGGAATTTGTGAGGCGGGCTGGCAGAGTGGAGATTCAGGTAGGAGTTGGTGTTGCAACCCGGATTGGGAATTTTGAAGAGCAGCAGGCTGAATCCTTCAGCATGGTTTCTTCTGTGTTGCAGTTTTGAGAAAAATTCCTTCTTTTGGAAGAGACTTCCACGCATGCGATTTAGACCTGCTGAATGGATGAGGCCTGCCCACATTACGGAGGGTAATTTGCTTTCCCCAGAGTCCAGAGTCTAATGATTGAAATCTTTTTTTTCCTTTCTTTTTTTTTTATTTCTAGGAACATGTATTGGTATATTGCATACATAGTGATCACATTCATTGTAGTTAATTTGTACCTGTACATGATACATCTTGGTTCCCTTCTTCTTCCCCAGCTTTCCCTTCCACTCCCCCTCCTTCCCTATTTACAGTAGCTTTATTTACATTTTTCCCCCCTTTCCCTTTCTTTTCTTTTTCCTTTCCTTCTTTTCCCCCTCCTGCCTTTCTAATTCTCCTCTCTGTTGAATATTATCTTTCTTTTACTTAGTATCTATTATACTTTTTGTCCTTATTAATGCTTACGGTTTCTCATACCAGAGAAACAATTCACTATGTACTCATATATGTCTGATTTATTTCACTTAAGAGTATGTTCTCAAGGTATGTCCATTTACCTATAAATATCTTGAGTTTATCCTTTTTTATGGCAGAGTAATACTCCATTCTATAGAAAAACCACATCATCTTTAACCATTCATTAGTTGTTGGGCATTTGGTTTGTTTCCAAGACTTAGCTATTACAAACTGTGTTGCTATAAATGTGGTTGCACATACATCACTGTGGTGTGATGTTTTTAATTCTTCTGGGAAGATACCAAGCAGAGGAATAGCTGGGTCAAATGGAACTTCTAGTTGTAGTTTTTTGAGGAATCTCCACAATGATTTCCACAATGGTTGGACCGCCTGCAATTCCACCAACAGTGGAGGAGGGTTCTTTTTTCCCCACAGCCATGCCAACATTTGTTATTGGTTGATTTCTTGATAGTAGCCGCTCTTTCTGGAGTGAGATGAAATCTTAGCGTTGTTTTAATTTGGATCTCTCGAATGACCAGTGATGTTGAACACTTTTTCATGTATTTGTTTGCCATTTGTATTTCTTCATCTGAGAGGTGTCTATTCATTTCAGATGCTCATTTTTGGACTGGGTCTCTAAATTTGGGTGGGTGTCTGATTTTTTGAGTTCTTTGTATAGTTTAGATGTTAGACCTTTGTCTGGGGAATGATTGGTAAAAGTTTTCTCCCACTCTGTGGGTTTTTGTGCTACTCTTTTGGTGATTTCTTTTGCTATGCAAAGACTGTTTAATAGGATGTGGTCCCAAGTGCTGATCCTTTGTGCTGTTTCCCGTGCAGTCTGAGTTTTGTTCATGAATTGTTTTCCTACCCCTATGTCTTCAAGAGTCCTTCCTATTCTATCTTCCAATAGATTTAGTGTTTCTGTTTTAATACTTAGATCTCTGATTCACTTCGATTTTAGTTTCGTACATGGTGAGAGACATGTATCTAGTTTTAGTTTTCAGCATGTGGCAAGCCAGTTTTTCCAGCACCATTTATTAAAGAGGCCATCTTTCTTCCAGTGAGAGTGTTTGGGTCCTTTGTCAAAGATGAGGTATTTGAGTGTGTTTGGAGTTGTTTCTGCATCTTCTCACCTGTTCCACTGACCCTCGGGTCTATCATTTTGCCAGTACCGTGCTGATTTTATCACAGTAGCTCTATAGTATAATTTCAAGTCAGAGACTGTGATTCCCCCTGCCTTGGCCCTGTTGCCCAGAATTGTTTTTGCTATTCTTGGTCTCTTCTGGTTCCAGATGAATTTCATGATTGCTTTCTCTAATTCTGTGAAGTATGCTATTGGTATTTTGATTGGATTTGCATTAAATCTGTATAGTAGTTTAGGAAGTATGGCCATTTTCACTACGTTGGTTCTTCCTACCCAAGAACATGGGATGTCTTTCCATTTTCTGACATCCCTTTCAATTTCCTTTTTTAGAGTACTATAGTTTTCACTGTAAATATCTTTTACTTGCTTTGTTATATTGATTCCTAAGTATTTCATTTTTTTTTTTTGGTGCTATTGTGAAAGGTGTTATCTCCCCTAATTTCTTTCTCAGTGAGTTTGTCATTTGTATATAGAAATGCTATTGACTTTTGAGTGTTGATTTTGTATCTAGCTACACAATTGAATTCGGTTACTAAATCTAGAAGTTTTTTGATGGAGTTTTTGGGGTCTTCTATGTAGAGTAAGTATCATGTCATCCGCAAATAATTCTAGCTTAACTTCTTCCTTTCCTATCTTTATTCCTTTTATTTCTTTCTCTTGCCTAATTGCTCTGGCTAATGTTTCCAGAACTATATTGAATAAGAGTGGTGATAGTGGACATCCTTGTCTTGTTCCTGAATTTAGAGTGAAAGCTTTCAGTTTTTGACCATTTAGTATGATGTTGGCTGTTGGATTATCATAGATGGATTTTTATCAGATTGAGGTATAGATAATCTTTTGAGGTATAGGTACAGAATAATCCTAATTTCTGTAGGGTTTTTATCATGAATGGGTGTTGGATATTGTCAAATGCTTTTTCTGCATCTATGGAGATGATCGTGTGATTTTTGTCTTTGACTCTGTTGATATGGTGTATTACATGTATTGATTTGCATATGTTGAACCATCCCTGCATCCCTGGGATGAATCTCACTTGGTCGTAATGTGCAATCTTCTTGATAATTCATTGTATTCTGTTTGCTGGTATCTTATTGAGAATTTTTGCATCTATGTTCATTAGGGAAATTGGCCTATAGTTCTCTTTTTTGGTTGGATCCTTTTCTGGTTTTACTATCAGGGTAATGCTTGCTTCCAGGAATGATTTTGGGAGTACTGCTTCCCTTTCAATTTCCTTAAAGAGTTTGAGGAGTAGAGGTATTAGAGCATCTTCAAATTTCTTGTAGAACTTCAGCTGTGAAACCATCAGGACCAGGGCTTTTCTTTGTTGGTAGGTTTTAATTACCTCTTCAATTTCAGTGGAGGATATTGGGTTATTTAGCATTTTTATTTTTTCTTGACTCAACTTTGGTAATTCATATGTATCTAAGAATCTGTCCATTTCTTCAGTGTTTTCCATCTTGTTTGAGTATAGGTTTTTGAAGTAGGTATTGACGATCTTTTGGATTTCTGCTAGGTCAGTTGTGACTTACCCTTTTCGTTTTTTATTGCATGGATTTGAGTCATTTCTTTCCTTTTTTTGATAAGATTGGCAAGGGCTTGTCAATTTTATTTAATCTTTCAAAGAATCAACTCTTTGTTTCATTGATTCTTTGTATTGTTTTCTTAGTCTCAATTGCATTAATTTCAGCTCTGATCTTTATAATTTCCTCTCTCCTACAAGCTTTGGGTTTGGTTTGTTCTTCTTTTTCTAGAACTTTGAGGTTCAACATTAGGTTGTTTAATTGAGCTTGTTCTGTTTTTCTGATGTGGGAGTTCAACGCAGTGAATTTCCCTCATAGTACTGCTTTCATTGCTCCCCATGAAATCTGGTATGTTGTATTGTCATTATCGTTTAATTGTATAAATTGCCTAATTTCTTCTTTACTTTCCTCTGTGACCCAGCTGTTGTTCAGGAGGATGTTATTTAATTTCCATGTGTTTATGTGGTTTATTGGTTTCTTTTAACATTGATTTCCAATTTCATTGCACTATGGTCTGATAATATGCATGGTATAATTTCAATTCTTTTACATTTGGTTAAGTATGCTTTATGAGCTAGCATGTGGTCTCTTTTGGAGAATGTCCCGTGTGCAGCTGAGGAGAATGTGTATTCTGATGGTGTGGGGTGGAACACTCGGTAGACATCTGCTAGGTCCATTTGTTCACAGATTTGATTCATTTCTGATATTTCTTTGTTGATTTTTTTGTCTGGTTGATCTGTCTGTGACAGTGGAGTGTTGAGGTCTCCCATTATAATTGTGTTTGTGTTTATTTGATCTTTCATGTCCTTTAATAATTATTTTATATAGTTAGGTGCGCCAGTATTTGCTGCATAAATGTTAATGATTATTATCTCTTCCTCTTGGTGTTTTCCCTTAACACGTATGTAATACCCTTCTTTGTCTCTCTTGATCAGTCTTGGCTTGAAGTTCACTTTGTCTGCAATTAGGATAGCTACTCCTGCTTTTTTTTGGGTTTCTGTTGCATGAAGTACTGTTTTCTATCCTTTGATTTTTAGTCTGTGAATTTCTTTTTGGGTTAAATGTGTTTCTTGAATGCAGCATATTGATGGATCCTGTTTGTTGATCCACTCTGCCAGTCTGTTTCTTTTTATTGGTGAGTTGAAGCTGTTTACATTGATAGTTACAACTGTTATGTATTGACTCATTTTTGTCATAGTCTTTTTCTTTTTCTGTTGTTGGTTGTGTTTTTCCCTTCTGTTTAACTACTTGTTCTGCCTGGCGGATTCTTTTTTTTTTTTTTTTTTTTTTTTTTTTTTTTTTTTTTTTTTTTTTTTTTTTTTTTTTTTTTTTTTTTTTTTTTTTTTTTTTTTTTTTTTTTTTGGTGTCCTCTGGGTTGCAGTCTCCTTTTTGCCTTTGTATGATATCCTTCAAAATATTCTGTAGTAATGGTTTAGTGGTTATGAATTTCTTCAGTTGTTCTTTGTCACGGAAATATCTTATTTCATTGTTGAATTTGAAAGATAATTTGGCTGGGTACATCAACCTGGGTTGGAAATTGTTTTCTTTTAGGGTTTGAAATACTTTGCTCCTGGCTCTCCTTGACTTAGGGGTTTGTGTTGTTGAGAAATCTGCTGTGATTCTGATGGGTTTTCCTTCATAGGCGATTTGTTTCTTTTCTGTAACAATTTTCAATATTCTGTTTTTGTGTTGAATTTCTGGAATCTCGATTATTATATGTCTTGGTGTAGATTTACTTTGATCATGGCTAATTGGTGTTCTATATGCCTCCCTTATCTGTATGTCAAGTTCTCTTCTCAGGGTTGGGAAGTTTTCTGTCATTATTTCTGTGAATAACCTTTTTAGGTCTTTTTCAGAATTTCCTGCTTTCTCATTCACGCCAGTCACTCTTACATTGTTCTTTTTTGTGTCATCTTGCAGCTTTTGCATTGATTTTTCAGTCTCTAGCTATTTTTAAGAAATCTTTCTTTTCCTGGTCATGAATTTCAGATCTGTCTTCTAGATCTGAGATTCTATCCTCACTTTTTTTTAGTCAACTGCGAATACTTTCAAAAAATTTTTTCTTCTCTTGAATATCTGTTTGAATCTGTTTCATGGGTTCCATTTCTTTCTTGAGTTGAGTATTTAAGTTTTCCAATGTTTTCCTAAGCTCTTCTGCTTTTTTTTCTGTGTCTTCTTTAAGTTCACTAAGCAGGTCTTTCATTAACATCATCATCTCTTTTTTTTAACTTACGTAATTATGTCTAATCTGATGTTCTCTATGGCCTCATCTGTTTTTTAACTTCTGCTGCTATCATTTCTGAAAGTTCAGTTGGGTGTCTTTGCCTTTCCTTTATGTCATTTTCTTCTGGATTTGTTCAGGGTGGGGGGCTGGGAGCCTGGGGCTGTAACTTACTTCTATGTCTTGTCATTATCCCTTTTATTTTGCTTTCTATGTTGGATTTTATATTTTGTTTATGGTAGGTAGTATTGAGGCAATTATCAAGACTTTCCTAGGAGAGGTGTCTTTTAGGTTCATGTGGCTCTTGACTTTTGTATTTGTGTCAATATCCTACTTTACAAATTTAACAGGGATCAGAAGTTGCTATATGGTCCAGCACTTAGTATTTTGGTACTGAACTATGTTGGTGATTATGACCCCAAATACTTATATTATTGTTATTCAAGTCAGTACAACTGGCTTTAATAGGTATATCATCCTGGTTATAGTGGTACTTAGTAATAATGATAGCATCAAGCATATAGATGATATTGATAGACTGTGGTAACTGTTAATTTTGTATCTTTAACTAAAGAAACAAGGTCTACAATTATATAGCAACATGTAACACACATCAAAGTTTCTGTGCAGTGGGTTTCCTGTTTGTAGAGCAGTTTTTACCCTTTATGGGGGGGATGGGAGGGGTAGAGAGAGATAGAGGTAATTGAAGAGGAATATAGTAGATGTAAAGCTGGAGGATAAAAGATCACTTACACATTGGGAAACTGGAGGAAACAGCCCAGGGAGAGTAAAGGGTGAAAATACTGGAGCTGACCAAAGAAAATCTAGATATTATTCACTTGCATGAAGAAAGAGAGAAAATAAAATCAGAAGAGGCAGTTGAGGAAGGAGAGAGAAAAAAATGGAAAAAAAGAGATGAACAACGCAGAAGACAATGGAAGAAACTGAAACAGCAACAACTAAAAGAACAGAAGAAGGAAAGCAAAAGATAACCAAGTGAAAAACGAAAAAAATTTTTCACTGTGTGTGTGTGTGTGTGTGTGTGTGTGTGTGTGTGTGTGTATGGGGAAGTTCTTCTAATGTCCACAGTCCTATGGTAGTGTCCAAGCCAGAACCCAGATCTGTGCTGATGCCCCGCCCCGGATTGCAGTAGTTAGTGCTGGGTATTGTGCTGATCTTGGCCTCTGGGTTTCGAGTCTAGGGCAGGGTTTTCAGCCAGTGGCTTGCCGGGGGTGCTTTGGTGGCCTGCCTGTGTCTCCTTACCCTCTGTGACTCCACCACTTTTCCTCAGTTGCTTGGGTATGGTTGGTGCTTCTGTGTATGCACAGCCTCCTCTCCCAGCTGCTGAAAGCAGGGCTGGATTTGTGTTGTGTGCTGTATTCGTGGATATCAGGCAGAAGTGCTGCAGGTTGCTGTGGCAGATAGGGGGCCGGGCTGTTGCAAGGTGGGTGTGGTCAAGGAAAGTTTGCCTCTGGTGAATTGCAGCTTTTCTCCCTTCTCTTTCTTTCCCTAGATGGCTATTGAGAGCAGGGTAGGGTTGGGGGTGTGGTTTGTTCTTTCAGCAATGCCCAATGATGCTGTAGATCATCACTTTTCCATCTCTAGGGATTTCAGTTAGTGGTTATAGCTTGGAGAGGAAAAAAGAAAATCCCGGTGGCTTCTTGGGGGAGGGAGCAGCTTCCTGGTCATCTGTGTGCTGGTGTAATTGCTAGGCTACAGCGTCCTTTATTTGTGGTGAGGCAGAAAGAAAAAAAAAAAGATGGGGGGGTGGCCACTCAGGATCCTGTCTCCAAACTCTCCTGTTTGACTTGGCAGAGCAGACTGAATACCCGTGCGCCACCCCCATCCCACACTGGTGCATGCTCCAGTCCGGGGTTTGGCCGGCGCTGGGGCTCCCTGCAGCTGGCGGGCTAGGGTTTAGGTGACTGGCGGTGGCGCCCTGCAGCATGGGCGCCTGACCCCCTGGGGCTGGTGGTGCGGGCATGAGTGTTCGGGCACCCCGGGGTCGGCAGTGTGGGCGCTCCGGTCCCCTGGGGCTGGCGGTGTGAGCGTGGGTGTTTGGGCACCTCGGGGTCGGCGGTGTGGGTGTTCCGCTCCCTCCCGCCGGCCGTGGCGCGGGGCGGGTGCAGTTTCCGCGGGTAGCAACGGGAGCTATTTCACAGTTCTATAGCGTCCTAGGTCTATATCTTGCTTTATCTGTAGATTTTATCCCACGTTGTTCTTGGAATAAGATTATCTGTCCCTCTGGATTTTCTTTTACCTGGGTTTTTGATGAATTTTCACGGAGCAAATCCGACATAGCTCCTCCTCTCTTCAGCCATGTTGGATTCCTCCGATTGAAATCTTAGTCTCATTTAAAAAATGTCTCGACAGCGACATCTAGTCTGGTGTTCAAACAACTGGGCCTCGTGGTCTGTTCAAGGTGACACATAAAATTAACTGTCACAAGAAGGAGGGAAACAGTTTAGGGTAACAGTCTATCAACTGAAAGCAACGGCTAGATAGGAAATGAGGGAAGAAACTACTCTCGATCAGGGATTTGTTCTTCTGTGTCAGTCTTGTGTTTTTCTTTTACTGACAATTTTGATCATATGCAGCCTGTCAGAGATTCAATTTTGAAAGAAAAAGAGTTTCCAATTCTAGAAAGAAAAAGTTGAGTGTCTACATTTCCTGTCATGAGCCTAAGGCAAGGACAGGTTAAGAAGCTGATTGACTGTTACATGTGGCTTTATTGAACATCAACTCCATTTTTTTTCTTCTGTTCTTTAACAAAAGAAAATGTTTGAGCATATCTTTTAAATATGTACTTTGCTTACTGGACTTCAAAATCAAATTTAACTCTTGACAGTAAGATTTTCATCAGCAACAGATGAATTTGGTCAGGATCTTTTAAAACTTTTTTCTCAAATACTCAGGATAATAATGTGCACAGTGTACGAATTGTGGCTGAGAATAAAAGTGTGAGCAATTGTAAATTGCTCTACTCTTTGATCTTGAGAGGACATCACCCTATAATCCAGAAATTGAGCCCTGAAGATGCTGAGTGTGTCTGGGGTGCCTGCCGCCAAGATGAAGTAATACTCAGCCTGCTGCTCCTTCTGGTCATCTCATACAACACTTGGTCTTTTTCTTTTTCTTTGGCCTTTGATTGCTGTACATGGCACTTAACCATTTTCTGTGCTGTTCCACATTTCCCATCGTTTCCTAATCGTGGACCCTTAGGTATGTTTTCTGGTATTGATAAGGCTGACATGAAGTTGCTTAGCTTTGATGTGTCTTAAAATAGTCTTTTGGATATGTACAAGCAATATCTCCCCTTCAGTCTCTACCATTTATCTTCCCCGTGTGCACTCATAGACTCCTGGTTCAAGGTGGGGAGGTGAGAGAAAACACAAGAGATAACAAAAAATTGCTTTATCTGATATCATAAGTCTGTGAGCATGGCGACTGGTCTTGGGCATGAAAAGTATATTGTGGCCCAGAATATGGAAGGGCACGTCAATTTTTTTAGAATTAGACATAGGGTAGGAAAGACAGGCAAATAGCACTACCAATGGGTAGGAGTGAAGAGATATGAGCAGAAAGAATTGAAATGTACTCTAAGCTTCTTTGAAACAGGTTTTTCATTTTAGAAACCTAGTTTACTAAAGGTTGAGACCTTGAAAAGGATAGCTAAAAGCCAGTTATTATAAGTTAAGATGGATGCTTATTAAATGTATCACGTGATCTAATGTTTGTGATTGCCCAGTGACCTAGGGGTATGTCCCAAAACATGCTCAGAGAGGAACCTACAAGTTGTATTTTGTTACACTAGCACAAGTTAAATTGCAAATACTACATAATCATATTGGACCAGGTGACATTATTATGCACCAATTTTTACCAGTGTAGTAAATGTATAAACAACATACATATGCACATTTTTAAGGAATTATTTTTGTTTTCTGAGAAGCAAAGTCACTGTATTCTTCTCTGTATTTTTTGGGGGGGGCAGTTTTTCTAACCATTAACGAACATAATTTGCTTTTGGGAAAAGCAGCCTTAATTTCCATGTGGCTGTTTCACCTTTGACAGTTTACTTCACTGTTGAGAGCTGTTCAAATAAATGTGGGTCCTTACAGGACAGGCCAGTTGCGTTGTCCTGCCCTTAAGACTGATTGGTGTTTGTAACCTTTTCCCTGCTCAGTGGCAGTGTTAGTCACATCTGAACCCATGAGGCTGACCTACTGGGACTTTTCGTCTTCATACTGTGAGTCCCCTGTCCTGGGAAACCCCTGCTGTTCACCCTAAGACCTTTCTTTCCAATAAGCACACCACCATTAATGAGGTTTCTATGGTGGTGGCAGTACTGAAATGTGATCACCTGTGAAGGCTTATTTTAAGTTTGTCGTGTTGAATTTAAGGCTGTGGTACTGTGGAGAGTGCTCTTAATTCCTCAAGCTGCCCGTCTTCCTGAGTTCCAGGCTCTGCTTCCCTGGGTTTGTCACCTTTGCAGGTGTCACTTTCCTGAGGGGGTCAGGTGACAGGAAGCAACTCTCCCTTCTCTGGCTTCGACCTCTTAGGCTGGCTACACTTACCCTTCTCTCCTGGCATTTCTGATTATAGATGTTCAAGATAACCACACTTAAGAAAGCACAAGATACTTGAGAAAATCTGAGTATTTTCTTTTGTCATCGCAAGTATCTCTAGTGTTAAGATATATTTTCTTGACGTTATGCCCATAGCTTTGATCCCAGGCATTTAATACAGAAATTGTGTTGATTCATTCTGCATACATGTAATAAAAGTCTGCTCATGTACTTAAAAATACTTACTTTAAAAAAATTGTTGAAACATTATCTTTTCCCAAATTTTTGCATAAGTTTTTAAATGTTCTATGAAAATTCCGGTGGTGTACCTATTGTGGATGCCTTTCCCTTTGTGGATTAGAAATAAACTCTATTTTTCTTTTATTTCAGTAGGGAATTATAGGGCATTTTAACTTGCTAGACTCAAGAGAAACTGATTACTATAAGTTGTCTATTAACAAAATAATTCATTTATGCCAGAGGGAAGCTAGTCTTTGAAATTCAGTGGCTGAATAATAATTTTCTAGTAGGATATTAATTTGGTGTCCAAGTCAAGTATACACATAGGCACAGTGCTGGCTCCCCCATAATTTATGTATTACCTGTGTATATGTATTACCTATATATTGTTGAATGTAGTTAATACAGAGAAACCTTTAAAAAGTTTAAATAAAATCCCATCGTTTAGGCTGTGTGCCTAATGAAAATATTTTTCTAATGCAGTGACAGCTATTTGGGGAGAAATGAATTTTTTAAAACAAAGTTCTACTGTTGCCTGCCAAGGAACCATGACTTGATGCAGTCATGGGATGGCTGCTGAAGGTGGCTCCGGGGACCGTGTATTACTTCTTGCTAACTGGGAAATTAGGCTGAAACCACTTATCAAGAAGCCAGTATTTCCAAGCTCCAACTCAGGCATAAACTTGAAAGAAGAAAATTTATATGTGTTTAGGTGAAAATCAGGCTTTAAACTTACCTAATGTGCACCAGTGAAAAGAGATTTTGCTTTATTTCTCTCCATTTTGGTCTTCAGGGTGTGGATTCCTACATTCCCCTGCAGTGCTGCAAACCCAACAAGAACATGAGGTTAGATCATAGGAACCAGAAAATGAAAGTGGCCACCAACATGGGGCTGGCGTAAGCTCCCAGGGATGCTGTGTGAGGTAGTGAGGGAACAGAGTGAATGTGAAAAGGCGCTCAAATGTTAGCGAAATAAACAGAGGAGTAATTGAGTAAAATTAATATCACTCTGAACTGACCAAGTAAGATTTATTGTTATGCACAAAATATTTCCCTAAAAGTTTTAAAATAAAACTTTCTTTAAATGTTTTGATATCTGTCATTTTTAAAAAGAGTTCAGATTCACAAGTGTTTTATCCTTAAAAAAAAATAACTTCCTACCAGCCAGATATGGTGGCTCACTCTTGTAATGCCAGCATTCTGAGAGGTTGAAGCAGGAGGATTCCAAACTGGAGCCCAACCTGGGCATGTTAGGAAACTCTGTCTCAAAAAGTGAAAGAGGACTGGGGATGTAGCTTGATGAGAAAGCCCTGGCTATCATCTCCAGGACCACAAAATAAACAAACAAAGAAAACCCCCAAACAACAAAGTCACATTACTTATTTATTTCACCATAAACTGATCACCTTTGCCTTTTACTTCTATTTATATGCATGGAAAAAAGCCCAGACTTGTTTTCTTCACTTTTGTGTAAGAACTCTTGACAGAGTTTATTGAAAGGATCTGAGTAAAAAGTGTTTTTAAAAGAACTGAGAGACTTAAAATGATAGTTTTCACATAATTGTGACTTAATTAGTTCCCTTATCAAAGTTAAGTTACTTTAACTGAAAATAATGAATAAAACTAAACCTTGTAATTATATGTATTTCTGTAAATTATGGCTAGTGAATTTAACAGTTTGCTTAAATTCTTATTATAGTATGTTCTTTGCCACGAGCAATTCCTACATTTAGAATTCTTTATTTTTGTTTGATTAGAAGAGTTACTGAACTTGTCTAGGAATTTTTAAATATTTTCTCCATTTCAAGTAATTCAATCAGTAATTGAAATACTGAAGGCCTATCATCTGCTAGATGATGGCAATACAACAGTGAACAAAATTAAAATAGCCTTCATTTCCAGAAAGAATACAGGAAGAACATCTAATCCAGGCTTGGTGTGTGGATGAAAAAACTTTCCTGGAAGGAGTGATATTAGAGCAAGTCTTCAGGGTCAGTAGGGGCTAGTTGGGTGGGAGGAGAGCAACAGCCAGCGAAGCCATCCTCAGAGTCAGGCGTGGCTTACTCGCAGAGACGGGCAGGGTCAGTCTACTTGGAGTGAAGGAAATGAGCTGAACAGTGTCAGGGGAGGCCCAGGAAGCTATTTGGGAATCAGCTGTTTTGGGGACTTACATGGCACATCAATATTTCTGGCTTTATCTTGGAGCGGTAAGGAATGGATAGGGTTCTTAAGGTTGGGAAATAACATTCGGTTGGCATTTTATAAGGGTTTGGCCTCTGTGAACAATAATTGTGGAGAAAAACTGAAGGCAGAGAATACAAAGTAAAGTGGTAAAATAATCCAGCAGTGTCTAGGAATTAGTATCTATGGCAATTTTGAGGTGTCTGGGTGGCATAATTAGTACAGCTTGGTGCTTGTGGTTGCCAGTGGCAGAGAGCGGAGAGCAGCCTGGGTCCCATGACAAGCCCCTCCTTCTGGTGAGGGAGGCAGGATGATGTGCCATTTACAGGACGCAGAGGGTGGATGAGGAGCAGTGAGGTGTTGGGTTCAGTTTGGGCTCCATTGAAGGGGAAGTATGTATTGGACAGAGAAAGAGAGAACCAGTTGGTATTAGGACATAATGTAAGAATCTGAAGCTAAAGAGAGAAATACAAGCTGGAGAATGGTTATTAATTGAAATAGTACTGTCTTTAAATTTTATTGCTATTCAGGAGAGGAACTCAGTGCTCTATATTAACCATCACTTAGATAATGTCACACTTAGCTTTCAACATTGCTTCTGCCTTACAATTCTCTGGTTTCCTTGGTGTCTCTCCTCAAATAGGCAATATCTTGACTGTGATCAAGCAAGTATTCAATCCACTGACTACTGGATTATGAATTGTGAGTCATTAAAAAATTCAAACACATGCAAAAACTGTATGACTGTTGAAAAGGCAGCTGCTGCTGAGAAACTAACCCTGCTTTCTGTTTCATCCCATGATACAGCATAGACACAAATTCAGAGATTTGCTTTTCAGTTTAAGATACGCTTGTGCAAAAGAAAATTGGTAAACACAAAACTATCTTCTAAATGTAAACATCCTTTATGCTTGAGTTTGAAAATATTTTATGTATTAAATGTGGATGTATTTTAATCTTTAAATATGGCTTCTGATCGCAAATATAATGAAAGGCTATGCTAGTCACTCTCATGCTATTTATGTATAACATGTATGAATTTATGCTGTTAGTTAAAGTGGTTATATTTTAGGTTTTGATGTGTCAAATGTCCACATATTTTTAAAGTTATTCAGAAAAGAAATACAGTGGGGCGAGAGTCTTTTGTAAGAAAAGATATTTTGTGGGCAATTTCAATATTATTTCCTGTAGTATAGCTTAATTTGCATTCATCTTGGTATGCAACAGAAAATAAATGGTTATTTCAAACCTCTTTTTCTGACATGAAAATGGTGTGAAAAGCAATGTTAACCAGAGTAGTGTCCCTGTTTGCTCACATGGTGCGGGGCTGGGGAGGGGATCCTCTCACAAAGGAGGTCATCCTTGAGAGTTAGTGGAATAACAAAGGCTTCCTGTCAGAAAACTATTTTTCATTCTCCGCAATAGAAATCCCATATGGTCTGTTTATTTATTTTTTAGGATGGGTAATTTATCCTGGGTTCTCTCCTGTAGATATTTGTTACTAATGATTACTGTTCAGTACACAATGATTTTTTTTTTTAAACTCCTGACTGAAATTTGACTTGTCTTTTGCGTGTAGATTAATGTATGGATTCTAGGATTAGGGAGAAGAGAGGATAGGAGCTTGCCAAAAAGCTGGTAAAGACAGTATCTGATACTGGCAATCAAAAGAAGTTCATTTGCAGTATTTACTGATTATAGAGTAATTTTCAAATTGGATCTTGTAAGTAGCTTCACAGGTGAAGAAAGAGTGTTGATTTTGAATGAAAGAGATCACATGACTTGAGCAGTACCTGATCTCTGTTGTGCTTATGATTGTATACCACAGACATGACATGTTTCATCCAAACACTGTTAGACTTTCTTACAGAAAATTATATTAATATCTATGGAGAATTTTCTTTGCTTTGCTTTCAAGGAAATTCAGCCCTGTAATAACTACACTAGTAATACTGATAAGCTAGCAGGGGACTGTGTGCTTAGAGAAGTTAGTTTTAGAGAGAATGCTGTGGACAATAAGAATTACTGCTTATTCTCTGCCAAGTCAGCTTTCCCGTGGCCCTTCTAGTGCCAGAGCCGGCTCTTCCACCACATTAGAAGGCATGCGATTTGAGCCAGACCCCTCACAGTATCCAGGTCCAGGAATGTGCCCATCTTGAGGCTCAGTAGTGCCTCGAGGATGGGAAGAAGACATTGGAGAAGCAGTCTCTCTCTTCCCCATGGCTGTGAAGCAGAGTGTGTTTGCTTTCAGTCTGGAAATGAGCCATGTCATCCTTCAGGACAGGCTAGGTTATCATGTATTAACGAGTGCTGTGGACCTCTTACTGGCTAAACAACAGTAACACATTTCTTTTTCACACACAGCAATTTGCCATGGGTCCAGGTGATAGCTTCACAGGTCAATAAATTCCTTTCTTAGTTACTGAAGTTAGTATGAATTGGGGTTTTGTATCTTATAGCTGAAAAGGTCCTTTGCAAAACAAATGTAACTGTATTGGGATTTTTCCTTTCACTGGAAAGGAACACTATTCCTAGAGTGAAGAGGGTTAGGGATAGCATTAGGATTTACTCTAACACTGATTTAGGAGCTCTTAAATTAAAACAAATTTAGACTATGGTCTAACTTACTCCTTTTATTAGAAGGGAAAGCTGAAGTAAACTGTTTGCAGAACATGTAGACCACTTGCTAAAGGCTAGGAATTCAAGAGCAGTAAGTTCAACCAGAAAAAGGAGTGTAGTCTCCTCATGTTTCTTTGATTGCTTTCTGATTTCTGATACAAATAAAGGTGTGAGGTTAGCCAATACAGTGGCTGCACTACGTACAAGCTGAGAATCATATTAAAACGTCTGTTTTATTTAGGGCAGCAAGAGCAGTATTGAACAAAAAGGTTGGTTTGTAGAATAACAAGCCAACTCATGAGAACAGAGGTGTGTGTCCTTATCTCCTAATGCATCAAAAGGGAATGTTGGGAACAGTCACAGGCCTGGTCAGCTCAGCTGCAGACCAGACACTGGTGGGATGGTGTGACACTGAAATTCATGGGGATTTCAGGGCCCCCTTGTGCATCAGAGCTGGTTCCTAGATTTTAGCAGGTGCATGTGTGATGCAGTTTTGTCTAAATTTTGTTCTGTTAAAAATGTGCTGCATTGAACTGACCTCCAAAATAACCAGATGGAAAATGTTACCTAACTGATTTGGAGATATAGTTCACATACATGAACTCTCTTCATAGTGCACCTGGCCACTTTCAGACTGCATTTTTTCATCTTAATGGGTTACTGAATAATTACATTTGAGCTTTGTTACTCCAATTTCATCAAGGTATTGGGTGTATAATAGAAACTTGGCCTCATGCAATGAAAGGGGACAGATTTTTTTTGTTATTCCCAGATTTTAAAGCACACACACACACACACACACACACACACAGGTAAAACATGAGTGTTGTGATGATAAAGTCACAACAGAATAAATATATTTCTTCTCAGAATAAAAAGAGCCCTAAACTGGTGGCAGAGCAATCTTGTTAAGTCACAGTGTTACCGTGTTAATCCTCTGGCTCCCCCGACTCTTGTGAGCCCTAAGAGTGAAACTCCCTCCACAGCTGGACTCCCAGAGCCCCTCCGTCTCTGCCTACTTCCTGCTCGGCTGCACCACAGCGGAGCTGCTGTCCCTGAGCCCGACAACCTGCTGTCCCGCGGCTGGCCTGCGCGCTGTCCCTTCCCGCCATCTACCCTGAGTCTTTCTCCTGCTTGCTGTGCCTGGTACACTTGGCTACTCTTAAGCAATGTTTTTGTGTTCCTACTGTTGTCGCTAGTGATGTGATTTTTCTGATTTTTCTCCTGGGTTTAAAGAGAGATTGCATTTTCCATCCTCTTCAAGTTTATGATCATGTGATTTGCTCTGACTTATGAGACATGGAAGTGCTATTATTAATACTCTGAATTCTTACTAGCCAATCTGGTTCACCACATTCCTGTCCCCTGCCACAGAAGTCAGTGCTGTTCCACGTGATTTATCCTAAGGTCCAAAGTGAGACCAAGGCACAGGAAAACCCCCAGAATTTCAGTGGATATGGATAACGAATGAAAAAGAAATCTTTGGTATCCTTAAGATACTGGTTCTGGGATAGTTTATTATAGCACCAAAACCTAGCCCTTACTGTGTGATACATGTTCCTATTATCAGGTTTTCTTTTCTTGTCAATATAACATGTTGATGGCATTTCGAGTATTCTGTCAAGGCTCTGTGCAAGGGGATTTATTTATCTTATCTCACTTGTTAATAGTGTTAATTCATTTAGGCTTATGAATTTGGCTTCAAAGCCTATAATCCTAATGGTTATACTTGCTCTGACTTCCTTGCCCACATTATCCAATAAAAATCCACTCATAGCTGCATTTTGCCCAGTTCTTATAAAGTCTGAGGATTAAAATATAAATTGGGAATAGTTCTTGTACAATAAGGCTCTTATAGAGAGAAAGAGGAATGTATGCAAGTACAAGAATATATTATTCCAACATAGAGAGTGCTGGGAAGATTGTATCAAAACCTGCTTCTTCCATTGCATAGTCTTGGATGAGTGTCTCTTACCACACCTTCCTACCTTTCTGCCTTCCTTTTCTCATTCCTAAAACGGGAAATTTCAAAGTTTTAAAGCTACAAGATGGATGGCCACCTTCTTCAAAATAGCATTAGCAATGAATGAGACAATATTTGAAGCCCCAGGAACTCCACGGCTTGCAGGAAATGGTCATGTCTGTTTGGTATGGTTGGTTCAGGGAACAAGCCCCGAAAGCATGCAGGAGGGACTGGGAACTTGATCCAGGGGAGAGAAGTAGAACAGTTGTATGGAGGAGATGATGTTGACTTGCTTTCTTAAATTGAAGAGATTTTACTCTGATGAGGGCAGAAAGGGAAATACATTCCAGGATAAGGGAAATAAAGTTTGAACAAGTTATGAAGTATATGGGGAACTACAAGAAACTTACTTCAAGAATGTCGAGCACAGTGGGAGAAGGCAACAGGCAGCCTTAGCTGCCACTGAAATTGTGCAGGCCACACACAACCCCTGTAAGGGCTGCCTCTGGGCTAAGGCTTATAGGAAGTGGCTTCTGAAAGCATAGAAGAAATGTTGAGGACAAGGAAGACAGAAACGAACCAAAGGAAGCCAGCTGGAAGACTGCTGCCGAGAAACCACCTGGACTTAAGTCAAGGCCCAGAGAATGGAGAGCAGTGAACAGATATAAGTGAAGCTAGGGAATTAAGCTGATGAAATGTATTTCCATATGCCAGTTTCAGGCACGAGGGAGAGAGGGCAACTCAGGAAGGCTCCACAGTTTCTGATTTGGTAACTGAAGAGATGTTTGAAATTAAGACTGAAAGTGCATTGTTTTTCAGCTGTCAAATTTTCTATGTGAGAATTATTCACTTTAAAAACTTGATCTGAAACATGTTGAAAGATAAAGGAGAAATTTCCACTCCCCTTATTAGCTCCTGTATACATTTAAAAATATATATGAATAATTTAAGCATAAATGATAACTTTAACAACTTTTGTCATGTAATAATATCTTCAGCAACTTTCCACCTAATTACATGGAGGTAGTTCTACTTTAACCATTAGTATAAAAGGATATGCCTCCCATTCCATTAGGATCTTTCTGTTTATTTCTTTATATTTACTTTTACAAGTAATGGTATATATATCTTTCCACATTGCAGACAGTATGGAAGCAGTTTTTTTTTTTAATAGTTCAGTTTTATGCATGTCACTTCTGAGGTGAGTGGACAGTGAGTGATTAGGTCAGCTGGCTAGTTGAAGCAGAGGGGTCTGATGTTTAAGAGAGAAAGGTTGAACTGGAGTTAGGTATTTGTAAGGTATCAAAATTTGAATGGTACCAGAAGCCATGGGCAGGGATTCATTGAAAATATTTATTGAGGGCCTACTGTTTGCTAGGTACTAAATTATCCTTAGGATATAATCCCTAACCTCCCATAGCTTTACTGCAGAAGGCAGAAGAAGACAAAGGAATAGTCACAGATTTATGTTAAGTATTATAATAAAGGTTACAAAAGAGAAGAAATAGGGCGAGGAAGGAGCCTAACATTTAGAACTGGTGGTAGGGGAATGCTTCCCCATTACTTTGTTAACCCTAAATATCTTCTTTATGTATCTGACTTGATGGCTACACTTGGCTGTGTATACTAGAAGAAACATGTTTTGTAAGAACTGGTTTAAGAAGTATTCCCAGGTTAGATGCTAATTCATGTGGTTTTATTACCTGCTTCAGCTAATTGGGGGTTAGTAGACCATTGTTTGTTTATACCATCTTTTATTTATCATTCCTTAGTGGATAAACATTTACATTAATTGCTACTTCAGAAACAACATAGGTAATTTTGAACCTTCCCTCTCTTTACATTTCTGGTCCTGTTTTGCATCCGGTTGTCAGTGCAGTGTCTTAGTGCTCAGGAGGCAGAACCCAGACTCTGCCAGGCCTGCCTAGGAACAGTGGGAGGGACTCAAGAGTGCATTAGGAAGGAGCACATCTTGAGGACTCAGTGTTTTCTGGAAGAGGTTCCTCGGGCTCTCAAAAGCCTTTCACCGTAGACATTTCCTGTGTTTTCCCTAGAATGCCTCCAGCTACAATCTGAGGTGCTAGATGTGTCATTTTTGCTACTAAATGTTACTTCTCTCTTTTTTATGTTTTAACTGCTTCTTTCTTGACCATACATGGCACACAATTGCCTTGACCTTTATATCTCGAAATTACAGAGCTTACACAAGAGAAAAGATCAGTGAGTTCTTACGGAGTTGCCACGGGCTGTAGCCTCGCAAGTCTTTGCCCCGTAGCAGAACCTGGAAGAGCCTCCCAGCCCCTGACCAAGACGTACTCATGCAGACTCTTCTGTGTGAATTCACATTTTGTAAAGATATGCATGGCTGTCAAAGCTAGTTCCAGATATTATCTGAAAAGGAGGTCTAGCACTAGTAACTGTCCTCTGAGAATATACCTTAATGTGACTTTGTTATTTTAATATGAAATTAACTTGTTTTCTCTCTTCTGAAGTTACTCTGATTTTATTTTCATGTTGGTGAGCAAACAACTTCTGATGTCACACAGAAAATGATGTGGACTAGATAAGTCTTCATGAATTAGTCTGCCTTTTAAGTGAGCCTTGCTTCTATACAAAGTATGATTCAGGAGCACTGGATCTGTAAGGCTTGAACTTTTTATCATACAGGTGCCCCCCTTATACAAAAAGAACACAAAAAGATCTCATTTTTGAAAATTTCATGAAAATGTGATAATGCGAATTCATTGCTAGGGTCTTTCCCAGGATCCTGGGAGGGGGCTGAGTATGGAGTGTGCTACTTAGCCTTATAAATCTGCCTATTCTCAGCCAGTTATGATGGCACACACCTGTAATCCCAGCACTAGGGAGGCTGAGGCAGGAGGATTGCTGTGATTTTGAGGCCAGCCTGGGTTATATGAGTTCAAGGCCAGCTTGAAATACATAGTGTGATCCTGTCTCCCAAAAAAAAAAAAAATCTGTCTATTCTCTTTCCCTCAAATACCATTCCCCAGTTTCCACAGTGACTGAAGTTGCACATTTGGAAGAGCACTGTTGTGGTACACTTATTTCTCTAGAACACTTCAATTAAAATTGAGCCATCCCCTGAGAAAGACCAAAACGCTTTAGCCACAGAGGCAGATAGGTTTCTTCTCCAGGGCCAACTCCCATGGGTTGGTAGCTGCATCCTGGAGTGCTCTGTTGAGAAAGATACGTGAGAAAGATTCATGGTAAGCCGGGTGGGCTAGAGTGGGACTGGGAGTAGGGAGTTAGGGAGACACTGTGAGCTCAAGGGGCCTTGTTTACTCTCTGCTCTTGGTTACCACCATCTGACGTCCACATGAATTAATCATTATGATCTTAATTTCTTCTGTCACTGTGAAAGCCTGTGGGTGATACTGGGCCAAGGGAGTGGTGAAAAGTGGAATGAATAGCAAATTTAGAAGAAAAGGACTGAATGTTTAGACCCCAAAACAAACTTGTCTTAACAACTTGTTTGCTTTGTATGTGCTGATCTTAGTATTTGTTCTTAAAAGTACTGAATGGAGAAGAAATGGCTTTTCCCCTTGACTTTCTATCGTTGAGCATATGTCAATAATTACTGAAACAAAGCCAGAGTGGATTAAATGTTGTAATGATGGATCTTTAGTGATGAGATTCTTTATATTTAGATACTTTGAGATGAGGAAATATGACTATAAGCTATCATTAGTAAATCGAACAGGCATGAGCAATTTACTGATTATTTAATGCACTTAAGACCAAGTAAATAAAAGCACCAGGAAACAGAAGGCAACCTGCCTGACTACTTCGTAAATTTTTAGAAGGGCTAAATGTTGTCTGTTAGCAAGTTTTTAATGTAAAACTGTCAGAAGCCTGCAGCATCTGAGACTAGGAAATCTTGGCCATAGTTACTTTTGTGAAATGAATTTTAAGGACGGGGCAAATGAATCTTAAAGTCCTGGAGTTGACCAGATGTTGAAATGATGCTTAAACCTTTGAGCACTAAATACAGCTAATGTTGCTTTCAGCATCAGATATGTTTAAGAATCAAGTTCTTATTTGTGAGGCAGGAGTGGAGGTATGTAAAAAAAAGCAATTTTTGGATGTACTTGATGCAATCATGTCAGACTATTTAAAGGCAGTTTAGTGGACCTGCAAGTCCCACTATGGGCAATACTGTGTCCTTGATTAAACAGTTTCAAGGCCATTATAGAATACACATTGTGCTAGTGAAAAAGTCTGGAGAAATATACATATATAAACCAGGCAGGGGAAGATCAGGAGGCGGTAATGAGCAATGAATGCCTGAGGAGGATCATAAGACACTGCGGGGCACATGGGGTGAGCAAGAGGAGGGGGCACTAATGCGCAAAACTGAACCCTGGGACAAATGTGCACTAACTGTAAATTGAAGGGCACATTAAAATATTTAAAATGAACATATGTGAATATGGACACACAATCACATACACAAACACACAAAACTTGGTTTCTTGAATAGAAGCAAAGACTCTCAAAAGACAACCCACTTTCTTATTGGATTGAGTTTTACTCTGATCTTCAAGCCTCACTTTACAGAGAACTCATTCTCTACCTTTCTCGCAGACAGTCAGTCTTTAGAACTGCACACTGGCTTGCCACCCTCTCTCTGCGGAGTGGTCAGCATCTTGGGAAGGCCGCAGGCTATCTTGGCAACGTATCTCCAGCACGGAGCACTGAAAACCTCTGTGGAAGCACTCAGAGCACTGAGTCCTCTGTGGAATCCCTAGAGGAGTGAAGGGGATTGGTTATAAGGCGTCAGAGTCTCATTTGGGCTGGGAAGTGTTGATCAGACAGTGATGGAGGCCTCCAGATGGAAAGGAGTGGTGAGGTGTGGTGAGGTGGAGACTCCAGGGCCTCTCTGTGATGTCAGTGGTGTGGGAGGGAGCAAGCTTGTACTTAGCCTTCAGCAGTTGGAATCTGTTGGAGGGCATTTGGTCAGGCCCTGTCCTGAGAGAGTCGGGTGGTGGAAGACCCGGCGGGTGTGTCATTTGGCTCCAGGTAGAAAGAAAGTAATCTGAGGATCTGTGTAAGTCTGTGTCTCCAGGGCAGTCTGTAACTGATGCCCAATCCAAGACTAAGGCTGCTAACCAGGCCAGAAGGCTGCCCGCGAGCTGTGCTGACGGCCAGTGAAGTGTTCCTGCTCCTGCCCACGCCCCTGGCAGTTGACAGTTGGCTGTGGGATGGAAGGATTATATGGTGAGAGGGTGCTTGGTCAAAGGATACTAGTAACGAGTATTTAGTAAGCCTGCAATGTGTCCTGGGTGTTCTGCTAAGCTTGCTTAAAGATGCTGAAATTCCCTCAGGAGTTCAGGACAGCAGGATGTAACTGAGGTGTACCTTGTATTTTCCTAGCTAAGGTATGTTAAGTGATGGAGGCGATGGCTTTGAGGCTTCCCCTGACTCTGGTTCTCCAAGAGGTCAGAAGACAGAATGAGAAAGCGAAAACAAAAACTCACGTAATAACACTTACGAGAAAGAAACATGGAAAGAAGGAATACTGAGGAAGAAAATGGGAAAACTGTAGAGGCATTCTGCATTTGTGGAACAGGGAAAGATCCTCCTTACTGCAAGGGCTGCAGATAAAGACTCGGTTGGCTTATGAAGGTGAAGGCTTACATTCTGCCTGTGCTTTTTATTTGTTGTTTTTTTTTCTTTTTCAGCAGAGCATTTATTATTTACTTGCCAGAAATACTGGCACTTCCAGTAGTGAAACAGTTGGCATTAAATTCATTACTAATGTTTGCATCCTTTAAAATGCATCCATAGTTGTCGTATAAAAGCTACCAGAACTCTGGTGGTTCTAAGACTACCAGAGCGAAAAATACTGGAATATGTTAGAATGTCTGGATTATTATTAAGGGGTGATCTGGAAGTATTTGTAGAAGGACTGTTTGTCAGCTCTTTTGAATGATTGGAGATGCACATCTGGGGAAGATTGAAACCAGGAAGGGGAGCTTTCCATACCTGGACCTCTCCTCCAAATATGAGAGTGACTGGAGTGATGCAAGGGGAGTCAGGGGTCCTGAGCCCATCATTTATATGTTGGGTCTGTAGCCACACTCTTAGTGGATAGCAAAATACAGATATTCTCACTCCTTGTCTGCAGTTTAATGTTTTCCTGATTTATTTGAAAACTCATAGGAATGAAGGAATTTTTCTTTGAAAATTGATGGTGATTCTTCCTACTCTATAGAAAATAGAATACAAGGAACCATTTATTAAGCAATCATGTTCCAAACAGTATATTAAGGATTTTGCATGCATTACCTTTATTTGTCTTTGCGAGAGTTCTTTAAAGGTCAGTACTACTATTATCATCAGTTTTACAGGTCCGAACCTTAGGATAAATCTGTTGCCCAATGTAGGGCACCAGACTCTTTGTACCCTGAGAATGAATGAGGTTTTCATGCTATGAGATGACTTCAGTACTACTGTTTTAATTTTGGAAAATTTGAAACATAGTTTTACTGAGGATATTTTTCTTCAAGAGAAATTTTGATAATAATTTGCAAATGCATTGCACGTAATTCTTTTTTTTTTTTTTTTAATGCCGGGAATCAAACTCAGGGCCTTGCTTCCTAGGCAAACACTGTAACCACTGAGCTAAATCCCCAGCTCTGCATATAATTCTTAAAAGTTACATTTTTAAAGATCTCTTTGATACTGTTAGTATTTTGATGCTCTGTCTTCCCAAGATCTGGAAATAAGGACAGCAGATAGTAAATGTGAGTAGTAAGGTTTGCTTTCAAACTTGGAAACAAATTCTACTATTCTCAAATGGAATTAAATAATTGCTAAAATCTGTCTTGGTATTTTAAGATTTTACCAGCAGTCTCCAAACAAATTTGAAATTTTTTTCTCAACCAAAAATAAGTGGGATAAAAAAGTGTTTTTAAACTAGACGTATGAGTGGTTTGTCATCTGACTCGTGGCACCGAGTGGGTCTGGAGACCAGAGACCGAAGTGTTAGCTCTGCTAGCGTTCTTGCTGCCCTGCATAGTCAGCTCATGTTTGGTTCTTCAGGAGTGGTCCTCTTCACTCCTGCGTATGTGTCAAACACAGCCAACCTTAGCTGCCTGTTCTCATCCTTTGCAATGACCTCACAGTCTTTTTTCTATTCACTTGTATTCATTTTCTATTATTTATAAATAGAACATAAAGTCCTATGAAAGTTGCAGCCAAATTGTAAGTAATCCTAATTGTTGTTTAGATTTTGTCTTGTTAATTTGGTTGGACATTACTAAGATTTTGTTCGCAGCTATTAAGCCATCTAGAAAAGAAATAACCGAAACGTGTTGTAGGCATTGTGTTTCTAAAGTAAATTTGTTTCTGTCCTGTAAAATATATCTAAGTGTTTATGTGCTACAGTTGGGCTATTTGAGGGAGTTTTTCCTATTAATTGGTTACATTTAATGTCATGCACATGTCAACACTAATCAAATTAACCCAAAGAGAGAAAACATTTTGTGGCAAAGACTTGAATTCCACACAGGAAAATGCTTGGGTGCAGATACAACCAAAGACTCATTGTCTGGCTTTTCTGCAGAAAACTTTTTAGACTTGAGGTAACTTTGTGAGTAATTCAGCATTAAAACCTGATCTGGCTTTTAGTATTTTATATTAGAAGAGAATGGCTTAAAAAACTTAACCCTCGGAATAATTTTCCTAATCTATGCTTTGTATGTGTGAGTTTGTATATATACATTTATTCGACTGATATAGGTACCTACTATATGCCAAGCATATTTTTTCCTTAGGAATTTGGATTATAATAGTGGGCGGATTTTTTTTACATCATTTTCCTCTGGGATACTTACCTTCAGTGGGAAGAGGGGTAAAAAAGAAATGAATCGGTGAAATATATAGTATGCCAGATTTTTGCTAAGAGATATGGAGAAGAAAGCAGTGAAGGGGCCAACTTTGAGTGTGGTTATAATTTAACTGGTTAATAAAGCTGTGTCAAGAAGGTGAAATCTGAACAAAGATTTAGGGCAGGTGAGACATGCAGATAGCTGGTGCCAAGAGTGCCAGAGAGAGAGAACAAACAGCAAGTACAAATACTTGATTGCAAAGATGGCTGGGATATTTAGAGGCCTTGCGTGGAGGCAGTGTAGGTAGGAGAGAAGAGCAAAGATTGCTGAGGGTGTGCAAGGCCACAGGGCAGATTTTGTTGGTACTCTAAGAATCCCCTGAAGGGTTTTAGGCAGAGAAGTGACCTGACCACTTACTAAGACCACTCTGGCTGCTGTGTTGAGAATACACCAAAGGAGACAGTGGTGAGGATAGGGAGGGGACCAGGTAGGGGCCAGTGACCAGCCAAGGGAGGGGATGATGGTGGCTTGGGCACTGCCAGAGAAGGGTGGGGTTATATGGCCAGCAAGATTTCTTGATGGATTGGACATGAAGGGGAAAGATGCCAATGATGGCCTTAAGGTTTTAGTTTAAATAACTGGAAGAAGGTAGATCAGGTATAGGAGGAAAAAAATCTGGTATTTTATTTTGGATATTGCCATGGTCTGAATATTTATGCTCCCCTCCCCAAAACTGTGTGTTGAAACAAAATTACTCAGATAATGGATACTAGAATGTGGGTCTTTGAGGGGTGCTTAGGTCATGAGGGCTGCACCCTTGTGAGTGGGATTAATACTCCAGTAAGAGGCCCAGGAGAGATGCCTTCATGTTGTGCCATGTGAGGACACGTAAATGGCACCGTCTGTGAGGAGCAGGCCCTCACTAGACACTGAGTCTGCTTAATGCCTTAATCTTGGATTTTTTCCATCTGTAGAGCTATAAGCAATAATTTCCCTTTGTTTGTAAATTTCTTTTGTTTATAAGTGTAAGGTATTTTGTTATAGCAGCCTGAATGGATTAAGACAGACATGTCGATTAGAGATACTGAGTAGGTTTTTCGGCTCTATTGTTATAGATGTCTGGCTGTTGAAAGTTGATTAAAATGAACCTTGGTTTTCATCAGAGATTGTTTTAATGGAACATGCGCAAGCATGTTATGGGTATATCACATAGTTGATTTTATTAGTAATTTAAATTGACTAGAGCAATCACACCTTAATGGTCTTTCCCTTTTGGTTGTTCTATGTTTATTAACTGTACAGAGGTTCATCTGTATAATAATTGGCCTTGTTTTCTTGAGTATAAAGTAGTCAAAGACTTGTAGCCATCCTTTCTGTAATAGTGCCGTTGCAGCACTTTGGGGA
The DNA here is from genome assembly GCA_004026905.1 of Hystrix cristata. Lineage (NCBI taxonomy): Eukaryota > Metazoa > Chordata > Mammalia > Rodentia > Hystricidae > Hystrix > Hystrix cristata. The sequence continues at coordinate 33,894 of PVJO010007324.1, forward strand.
GGAGGCATATTAGCTTGAATCTCATAAGGTAACCGAGACAAGCAGGCTAGAAACTGAAGGACTGAGGCCAGGGTGGATAAGCTCCGGGCTGGCCAGGCCTTTGTGAAATCTACAAATGAATGGACCTAGACTTTAGCCCGAAGGGTGGTTGGGGTTACCAGGCTTCTGTAGTCAAAAGAATCTGGGTTTTAGAATTAGATGGACTTGCTTCAAATTCCAGCCTTGCCATCAGTAGATAATTGTTTTTGAGAAAATTTAACTTCTCTGAATTTCATTTTCTTCACCTGTCAACTGGGGATAAAACTTCATGAACTAGATCTTGATCACCATACCATACTCACCTCCTGCCTCTGTTTAAGTACATTTCTCTTTCAATTGATGCGGGAGAGTGAGTATATGTTTCTCTGTGGCTTAGCACAGATTCCCACACTGCATCACATAATGTCATTTCTATTTTGAGTGATACTAAATTTGTTCACTAGGTTCAGAAGGAGTCCGCCAGATGTCTCCACTCTAAAAGGTGTATTTTCTCATTTGTAAGGCGTAATCCATGGAATGATACTTTGAGAACACACTATCATACAGTGTTTTAGCTTTCATTGATGGTCTTTGCCTGAATTGTTTCTTTGGGCTCACAAAATGATGATTGTATATTAATCATTTATTGATAACTGCTTTGTAAAATTAGTGCCACTTTTGCTCATATTAGAATATTGATTCATATATCAACTTTCTTGATTAGAACACTTTAAACTTTACCATATATATGTAAGGATTTAAATTAGACCTGATTGTGCTACAGGGAATGATTTTTGTTTGGTAATACAGCTTTTGTCTGTTGGTATTTTTAGATGGATATTTGATCTCTTGAACATACACTCTTTCAAATGAAGATCACTAATGGATGAATGGGCCAGTTTTGTGAATTTTTTAAGTTTCTTTTGATAAACAGCATAGTCCATTGAAGGCAGTATCAGGTAGATTCACTTCTTTATTTCAGGATAAAATACATTATATTCAGTAAATGCTTTAATTTTTTTGACGTCTTTGAAGAGTTTTTTAAGCTCTTCATTTTGTGTGTCCAAAGTGTGAGGTGAGTGTGATGTTGTCTTTTGGCCAAGACTGCAGAGCAGGACACACTGCTTGTGGCAGTTCAAGTCTCTGGCAACCCACTACACACAGCTGTGGTTCTTACTATTGGGGAAGCCTGGGCCTTGGATGAGAGACAGCTGCTGGACTGAGCATTTTAGTACAGTAGGAGAACAGCAAAATGAAACAATGAACAAATACTTCCTATATTGACGTCAACTACAGTCACACTGATTTTCTTTCAAGTGCAAAACTTAAATATTCTTTTAGGTTCTGCCTTCATAGAATAAGAAACAAAGACACACTATAAATAGTTGACAGGGAAAATGTTTGAAATCCATTCTGCTGTTTTTTGGGCTGTGGAAGAAAAGCTCCCTTCATGCTGGCCACTAGGATTTAAAGACAAGAAAGTTGGATCACCATTCCTTTTGAAAACCATGCTTCTGTGATCTTTTAATTTCCTCTCATTCATTGCCACCCTCTGCTCCTCCTTTTTTTCCCCCATTAAAATGCTTATTTTGCTTTGCTGCTTTTATGATCTGGATGATTAGTATGATGAGAAATATCTGGGTAAAGTAACGCTGTCATTTTCTAGTTTATTTTGATTTGAACACATTATTGAAGGGAAATAACTATACAAATCTATGGTCGCGCCATTGTTTAACGGCATTAAATGTTGAATTATTAGAAACTGATGTTTCTAAGTCATTTTTAATGTACTGAAACACAGTGTAAATTATCGTATTTCATGAAAAAAAAGGAAGCTAGTCTTTTGTAATTGGCATATAACAAGCACTCAAAGTGTTTGTTGGGTAAAAATTCAAAGAATGTACTCTTTATCTTTGGTATCAATTTGCACTGTGGTTCAGTTTGATCACTGGTATGACTGAAAGCAGACACATGGGTTGAATCGCAGTTCTGCCGCAGATGGGCTGTGTGACCGGCTGCTTCATCCTGCTCTGTCCGGTTCCCTCTGTCTTTCTTATTGATTACGAGTTAATACTCAATTAGCATCAGCCACCTTTGTGACTACTTTCCTGTAAACCAGTGTCACTCACTGCTATAGACCATTTCCGAACTTACACTCTTTATAAATATCTCTGAAACATATTCACCAATAATCTAATAATTTACCTCAAACTCAAATATATACAAATGAAAATCCAGATTCAAGTACCTTTTTTTTTTTTTTTTTTTTGGTGCTGGGGATCAAACTCAGGGCCTTGTGCTTGCGGGGCAAGCGCTTTACCACTGAGCTAAATCCCCAACCCCCCAAGTACCTTTCAGAAGAATCTATTTTATACTTTTTATTTAGTTTGAAATAAAATTGAAACAATATAATATTTAAACAATAATTGGTCTTTCAAAGTATTTTTCTCTTTATTAATACATTTATAAGACAGACTTTGACATGTAACTGAGTATTTTTTAGGTACCTGTATGTTTGGACTTGTTGAAAATGTATTCCGTTGCTCTGTAGTTTCTCTTTTAACCTGGAATTTATACCACATTGTGGATATTATCCAGGGCATACAGAAAATTTCATTCTATCACGTTTTTTTAAATTTTAAAATTTCCCCATCCATCCATCCATTCATCCAAAAACAACTTCTCAGTGTCGGGCACTATTGTATGTCTGGGGATAAGTATAATTAGTTTAAAACATGTGAATAAAATAAATCCCCATGTATTCATAAGCCAGCCTAAGAGAAACTAATTTGATTTTCAAATAAAAAAAGTTTTGATGTTTATTTTCTTTATTTCTGTATGTGTGTGTCTATTTTTTTAAACTTGTGGTGCTGAGGATAGGACATGCTAGGCCCACTCTATCAGCGAGTTACACCTCCAGTGTTTAAGCAAAAATGAAGTGATAAATAAAACATTTTTCTAAATTTTACAATAGGGGCTAGGGATTTAGCTCAGTGATTAGAGTGCTTGCCTTGCAAGCACAAGGGCCTGAGTTCGATCCCCGACACCACAAAAAAAAAATAATAAAAAATAGATTTTACAATAAATATTAAGTGGACAGTAATAGAACCCTTAGGAAGATAATGAAAACTGTGATTTAATATTATCTATTCTAATGGCACTTGGAGTTCCTGTGTGCTGAGGGGACATAGAAACAAATAGAGAGCTTACTGAACTGAAATTCTTTGCCATTTCAAATTATTTCATCCAACTAACCTTTTTCCTGTGCCTTGCCAGAGGATAGAATTTGGTTCTATATAAAAGCCTATAGTGTTTTAGTGGTGCAGCTCTGTATGTTTTGCAGTTGATGAAATTTTTTTTGGACTTCAGCAATTTGTAGAGAAATGTACGAGTGAGTATGTTAACTAGTGTGAAACATGTTTTAACCGGTGTTAAATATATTCAGTTTTGTGGCCATGTCTGGTTTGGAAGGAACTTGCTTCATGATTGCATCGGATAATAGAGTATTTTGAGTATATTAAATAAATGAGGAACATTTTAATAAATGTTTAACTCTGTGGTGTTTTTTTCCCCCCCTTTTCTTTTTTCGGGGGGGGGCAGTGCTGGGGATCAAACTTAGGGCCTTGTGATTGCTAGGCAAGCGCTCTACAACTTGAGCTAAATCTCCAGCCCTTAACTGTGTTTTGAATACTTCCTAGGAATTAGGAATATGCTGGAGCTTTTATACACATTATCTCTCCATTCACAAAAACTGTGTTAAATAGGTGGGGAAATCATTCATAGAAAGGCTATATTAACAAGTGGCAGAGTTGAAATTCAAATTCACGTATTTGTGATACTACATATTTGTGATCCTAGAACCCATGTTTTCTCCACTACAGTAGTTCACAGATTTGTGGATTTCATTAAGTAATAACATTTCATGAAGTAATAACATTACATAGGTATTCCCCCTTTTATTTTGCTGAGTAATGAATATTAAAAATTATTATCATTTTGAAAGGATAGTTTGGTACCTTGAGTATAGTGAGACACCATTTTAGCATAAAGGAAGCTCTTTAAATAGAATAAACCTTGTTTTATGTGGACCTCATTACAGCAATCCATACACGGCCCCCACTCCAGGGAGCTCCTGCACCTCCTCTTCTGTCCTGTACTGTCGTATCCTCTTGTCAGCTAGGGAAGGGCTTTGTTGAGGTGGGTGGTAAAATGGAGAACACCACACATGTAAACTTTTGAACCTGGAAACGAGTTGTATTTTGTAAGTATCAGACACTGCATTTCTAATTTGGTATGTCTGCCTCTAAATACTATCCCTGCCTCTGGGGAAGATGATTATGTGGGAGATTTTGCTTGTATCAATATATAGATCTATAGTATAAGGAATTGTTGAATTGCTGTCCGAATTGCTTAAGTGAATATTAAAGGATATTTTAAATTTTCCATGTTTCATTTTTTTTATGGAATAATGATTGGGAACATGAACATATGGTATTATATTTCTCTTAAAGACAGAAATTGAGAAAAGCTGGTTTTACTAGAAAGTCAGACTCATTCTATTTATGAAAAGATCATATATGTAACATATACTTTAATATTGTGCATATATATATATATATACACACACACACACACACACACACTTTTATCCCAGACCCCTTTTAACAGATCAGAAAATGTAACTTACATTTGGTTTAAATGTAGCTTAATTTACTCATTTTTGAATACAACTGTAAGGCCTGACCTCATGCCAGGAGACTCAATAAGACCATAAAGGTAACTTTATTTCCCTCACTCCCTGGTAGTTAATACCTCCAAAATAATGTTTCTCTGATACTAGGCTGTCAGAGTAATTCACTCACATCAATTATAAGAATAAGAATTTGAAAGTTACAAACATGTGGTTAAAAATGCTGTCTGTTTGTTAGAGCAGTATCATTTAATTTATAAATTACCTTAAGGACAGAAGATGCATTTCTGAATGATGAGAAGAAAAAAACATAAACTATCAAGTTAAAATAAAATAAACTCTGCTAGGGATTTAGCTCAGTGGTTAGAGTGCTTGCCTTGCAAGCACAAGGCCCTAAGTTCAATCCCCAGTTAAAAAAAAAAAAATACACTCTCAACTAGTTTACAGGGGTGCCAACAAAAATAAAATCTAAAGATTTTATGATGAACTCTGGTTTTGGTGCCGGGTCTCTGATCCCTATGTGACCCTGACAGACACTGTGTTTCCAGTGTTTTAGCAGTGTTTTCTCTCTGTAGAGACCTTTGTGAGGTATTTAACCTCGTTTAACCCCTGTTGTTTGTAGCTTCAGTTTTAATAGGCCACAAATAAATTGTTCTTATCTAATTTTTTTGCTTTCAGAAATTCTTTTCCAAAGTCATTACACCATAGTTCCAATCCATCAATCAGGTAAATCGGAAAATTAATGAGTCATAGCTTACATTTAGAGAAACCTCCAAAATACTCAAAACACTTTTTGATGGATTTAAAGTTAGTTTGCCAATGTCATACATGATCATCCAACAAGAAATACTTTTTGGAGGAATAAGTTTAGCATTCTATTAGGGTATATGCTATGAGACTGATTAAATATTCTTGTTATTTGTAAGCATTATCAAGCAGTTTAGTAATTTGTTGATGGTGTTTGTAAAACCTATACCTTGTGAAGTAATTTGTACATGTTTGAATCTTCTCTAGCTCTGAGGTGCTCTTTGAGATAAGGTCTTTTCTCCCCACCCTCATTTGAGTACAGTCTTTCCCCTTGTTAGCTGGAGTTCCTCAGAGCTAAGCCTGAATCAGTTTGGGTGGAGCTGCCAGTTTTTACTTGATGAAATGTGCAGTGGTTAAATTTTCTCTCAGTCTTGCCAGTATTAATGAAATGAAACCATGAATTAAAGAAGAGTTTCTTGGGTCTACTCGAGTAATGCTAAAAGTTTATAGCAAAAAGGAACTCATCCTCATCTAAGACCAGAGAGCCTAGGGAAATTATTCATTTTGTTTTCCTTAATATCTACTAAGGATGAAAAATGTAATTCCTAATTTTGAGAGCTGGGTTTTGGTATATAGCTTTCTCCTTGAATCATTCTAATTCCTTTCTCCCCATACATTTTTCAGAGAGTTTGTAGATTTCGTTCTTTCCACTCCTCTTGTAGGCACTGGCTTGTTGTACCCAGCTATTTCCCAAATGCCTACTCTGGTCTATACACAGGTGCTATCTATGGTGAGAACAGAACAGACCTCCATACCCTCTAGATGTTTAGATTTCATAGTGTTATTTTTTCCTCTCCCCTTTCCCATCCTTTGGGCTACTGTCCCAAGGGGTGGATTGATCCACCTCTGTGACACTTTTAATTTTCATTTTTTTAGTACATGTTTGTAGTACATAATTATTACATTCCTTGTCGGGATTTGATACATGTCTATAACACATCTTAATTCTTCATCCTTTTCCCCTCCCTCTTCTTTCCCTCTCTCCATCTCTGGGTTCCCTTTCTTTTTGTGAAAGATCAATCTCCCTATTTCCTATTATCTTTTATTTTGAATTTCTCATGTAAGAGAAACCCGGTGGTATTTAAGCTTTTGTGTCTGACTTATTTCATTGTGGTGTCACATGCATCCATATTCCTACCTCTCTGTTCATCAGCAGATGAATGGATAAAGAAAGTGTGGTATTTATCCACAACAAAGTACTTCTCTGTTCTAAAGAAGGATAAACCTGTGATACTCTTTTTGTGTTCTAATTCCCTCCTGCAGATCTTGAATGGTTACCCACAATATGCTAGGTACTGATTCTAAAGGTGCTGTCATTTGAAGTTTTGCTTGCATGTTAATTTTTAAGATAAACACCATATAGATTTTTTTTAAAAGAAAAGTCCTTGTATTAGTCAGACATTGCTGTAAAAAAAAAATGCCTGACATAATCAACTTAAAAAGAGGAGACTTTTATTTTGGCTCACAATTTCGGAAGTTTCAGTGCATGGCGCGTTGACCCTGCTGTTTCTGGACTTGTACTAAGACAGTGCAGTATGGAGGGAGTGAGTGGTGGAGAGGGCCAGTTAACGCATGACCAGAAATTGAAAGAGAAGAAGAGCCGGAGTTCCATAACCCCTTATGAATGCATGGAGACCCCCCCCCCCATTACTTAAAACTTCCCACTGAGTAAGGTTCTTGCACTTTCCAAAGATGCCAAGGTGAGGACCAGGCCTTTAACACATGGGCCTTTTGGGGACATTCCAGATCCAAACCATAGCAGTTCCTGAGATTGTCTTGTGTGACTAGCTTAGCACCTATTCTTCCAGTTATCTTGAGACAAATATAAGAAGTACTGTTGCAGAGCAACATCAGCCACAAAATTGTAGATATTACTTTTCTGTCAGCATTTTAAATCCAAGAAGTGAATTGGTATTTCAGCTTTTGAAGCCAGCTAACATTCTTATGAAAAGTCAGTTAAAGCAGTAAGAATCACATCCTGGGGGCTTTCAGAATTTATCAGCAATTAGATTCCTTTAGTATGCTATAACATTACAGCATGACACTGGATGTTATTTCTACAATTGACCTTCACATATTTCAACTATCATTTGACCCTTCTGGATACTATCACGGTCTTTAATTAGAGCTTTGCTTTTATTCATCGTAGGCCTTTTAATATGAAGTATTAGTTATTTCTGGGATGTGTCTCTTTGTCAAACATGGTCAGGGTCCCGAGGAGATGGGAAATTAGGAAAGAAAATATTGAAGAGTTCTGGAATTTGTATTTTTGGGGTTAAAGTATAGAGGCCACCTTAACTTTTGTTGTCTGAATAAAAGTTCAGTTTTAAAGACTAATTTTATTTATATAATAACTTAATGTAAGCAAAGACTATTGTGGTTTTCCCCCCTCAAGGTTATCTAATTTCCATTCTGTTTTATTACTAAATACCTACATTAGTTTCATGTGACTGCTATTAAAAAATTACACAAACTTGGTGGCCTAATACAACAACAATTTATTCTACAGTTCTGGAGAACAGAAGTCTAAAATCAAGGTCTCTGCCTGTCGTCCCTCTGGAGGCTCCAGGATAAACTCCTTCCCAGCCTCTTCTAGATTCTGGTAGCTCCAGCTGTTCCTTAGCTTGTGGCAACACCACTCTGATCTCTGCCTACGTCTTCGTATTCCCATTTCTTCTGAGTGTGTGTCAAAATTCTCTCTGCCTTTCTTAGAAAGATACATGTGATCACAGTTAAGGCCCACCCTGATTATCAAGGATAATCTTCTTTGCTTAAAGTCAACGAATTTAGTGGATGGAGTGATTCTCTCCATTCCCCCTTATACATAGTACTTATGTGGGCTCTGACTGGGATTATGAACCAAATTAATACAAGGCTGATTGACAACAGAAAAACATAAAACAGATTTTATTAAATTTCTGTGTACATGAGGATCTTTATAAGACAGTGAAGTCTGGAGAAATTACTAAAGCAAGATGATTTTATACTGTTTTATTTTTTATACTTTTAAAAGATGTTTTTAGTATATGTTTGCAGTATACAATGTACATTGATTTTAAGGGAGTAGATACATGTACTCAACATATCTTGATTCTTTTTATCCCCTTTCCTCTCCCCTTCCTCCTCCCTCCCTCCATTTCTAGATCCCTTTCCCCATTTTCAGTTTTTTTAGTTCATGTTTGTGACACATGATTACATTCATTGTGAGTAGTTGCTAATTATATATGGCACATCTTAATTCTTTTTAGCTCTCCTCCCTCTCACCCCCCATCTCCTGGTGACCTTCCCATTTGCAAAAGATCTCTCTCCCTGTTGGCTTTGATCTATTGTTATTTTGCTCTTTATTTATACTGTAGATTTCTCATATGAGAGAAACCATATGGTATTTAAACTTGTGTGTCTGATGCATTTCATTTAACATTGTTTTCAGGGTGCATCCGCTTTCCTACAAATAACCTAGGTTTATCTTTCTTTATAGATGAGTAGTATTCCATCACATATAGATGCATTTTCTTTATACTGATTTTATACTAGTGGGAAAAAAACCAAAATCTGTAAAGGGAAATGACAGAACAAATGGATCTGTAGACAAGGGTAAATTTTAGATGCGTGTGTGTGCACGCATGCATATGTGTATGTCTGTATAGCTACTTGATGATAAAGGCTACACTGATAGATTTATTCATTTAGGATCATTACAGCTCCAATTACCACTCTGATGATTTAGGCTACTTTTCTGCCTTGGTATCAGGAGGACATATTTCCAAAAGAATCATTATGGCTTGCCACATGTTCAAAAGACAGGTGAAATAAAATTCCTCAGGTGACTTCAGCTTGAATAATCAATACAGCGGTTTAGCATATTTTGACATGACACATCCTTAACTTCTTCATTACTCACATCTACAAGATACCTCCATATCTTGATTTTCGTTTGAATAAGTGAAGATGTTAGACTAGACAAGTTCGCATATAAAACTGACCATCACAGCTCATCCATTGTCAACTTGGCACTCACACATTTTAAACCTTAGGTATTCTGCACATAGACAACAGGGTCATACTTCTCCCTAACATGATGCAGCTCCCTGCATACAACCCAGGATAGGCTAATTCTTTCTCAAGCAAAGCATGCAAAAGTTCTTGATGTTTCTTTTCCTTAATATCCTGTAACCTAAATACTGTGATCTAAAATTGACTGTTGTTAATACATCTTATATACAGACAGTAGGGGATAGGAAAAGGAAGAAAAGAAAGGCATGTGCTTAAAAGCTCATACACACATTCAGAACAAAGTGCGAAGTGTTCATAACAGTTTAGTCTTCATTTCTGTAACTGGCCATCTTCTCATAAATGATATTTGTAACTATCTTCTTATACTACTCATTCCATATGCTCTTTGCCCTCAGGTACCACAGCTAGTCATGGTTCTTTGCTACGGTTTGAGTGGCCCAAATCTTCATTTCTGAAGGGCCCAACAGTTGGCAGTCCTGCCTGACTTACTGTTTCCCATTGACTCTAATCACAAGATATTAGAGTACAAATCCTGCAACCTCCAACATTCCAGACTTCTTTTGTGTAGCTGTCAAGGTGGTGGATTGGGGGAGGATCAAAACAAAAGTAACAAACCTTTATTCAGTTCCGGGAACTGAGCAAAGAAGGGATGGATGCACAGTGTCGCTGGCTCCTCAGTGTTCTGTTTTCTTCTGTAAAACAGGCATGTGTGAGAGTCCTGTGGACCTGGATTGGCTCAGAGGGGGGACTTATTTCACTAATGAGGAATCCCAGCCAAAAGACTCCTGAGTCTTGATGAGCCTGTTGGCTGTGAGAAGGACAAGGAGTGGAAAAGTACTGAGTCAAAGTGGAGAAAGTGCCTCAGCTGAGAACCTGATAAGGAGGCCACTGAATGGAGGCAGTTAGAATAGGAATGAAATGCTTGTGTAAGCATGGCTGGTCCAAAGGGTGGGGAAGCCAAAATTGCAGTGTACCCAAGTCTGGTCTGTGGGTGGCAGCTTATTCCCATGACCTGTCAGGCAAAGCTTTGTAACAGCCTGTGATTGCAGCTGAAAGATCACACAGAGTATCTGGGGGTGGACTGGACTCCTTAGTAGTAGCACCCAGTTTCCTCTTGGCACCCAGCCATACGGTAGCTCTTGTATTTGTACAGTGGTTCAGAGGCAAAAAGAGTCCAGAGTATCGGGGGGTGATGTCTTAGTTTCCAGTTCAGTGGAACCATTGTGTCTTCTGGTGAAAATGGTCTTTCCTCTGCAACTAAGACCTCTGGAGCAGGAATAGCACAGCATAAGCTTGTGGAAGAAGAATGTAAATATTTGGTAGAGGAATCACCAGGAACAGTAATGAGTAGTGCCTTTATTCCTATCCCTCATTCCTGAATCCATGAGTCTTGGATATGGAAGAAACAGCACATATATTGGATGCCCCTTTAGGCCATTTATAATCTCCTGGAGGATACTGCCCCAGCCCTGCACAACTTCACACTTCAGTCCTCCTGAGTCTTCAAATACCATTTTCCTGTTCTATCAAGATAACTGCTTCAGGATGATGGGGGTATGGTTTGGCAAGTGAAGTTTAGGATTGTAGTTCCACTGCCTCATCTCATTTATAGTGAAATGAGTTCCTTGATCAGGAGGAGTGCTATGTAAAATACTGTGGACAGTGATTACATCTAGGCCCACTTGGATAATACAGGATAAGTTCCTCTGCACAAAAGCTTTAACTTTAATCTCATCTTTTACCAGATAAGGTGACATTCACAGGTGCCTAGGATTAGATGTGGGTATCATTTGGGAGGCCATTTTTTTTTGCCCACCATATTATCTGACCTATAAGTTATTGAGAAGCAGTAAGATTAAGAGGGAGTAGAGAATAAAGAGCATAGAATCTGAAGGCACACTAATTTGATTGGAACATAGCTCTGGCGCTCATTTTCTGAGTAAACTTTGGCAAGTTATCCATCGTCTTAATCTTACTTTCCTCTTCTGTAAAATAGGGTAACAATTTATCATAGAGGTGTTTTGGAGACTGAATGATTTAGTAAATGTAAAGTGATTATAATAGTTCCTGACATACAGTAAGCACTTGGGACTTACATAAGCAGTTGGGCCAGAGATGCTTTGAGTAAATCAGGCAGCTCTGGAGGGCTAGTTCCTGGTGGACAGGTTTGTTGAATTTATTTTGTATTTATTAAAGTCCACTGAGTCATTTGCCACATGAAGAAATACTGGTAAGACACACGAAAAGTTTGTTGTATATGTTTTTGGGCAAGGAAGAAATCTGGTGAGAGTGACTTCTTAGTATTATATTGTTTTAATTTTCAAATTTATGAAAATTGGATGGTAGCTAAACAGAGGAAGTTAAAGAGAAAAGTTCAGAGAGGACCATCTATACTCAAGCTAATAAAATTCCCTGAAGAATAAAGTTTTGCTTTTTTGTCTGTTCCCATGACTCACGGATCTATGTTATTTCCTTTGTTTTATATATATAGTGATTTTTTGTCCTTTGAATTCAGTCCAGTTTTTATAGTCAGCATTCTTTCTCAGCAATATTTCCTTTAAATTTCATTGGTTTTTTAATTGTGTAGAGTAAATTGTGCTTTTACTCTACCTTAAAAAAGTACTTAATTTGACATATAGACCTTTAATTAACTTGCTATTAAACCTTCATAGAAATTATATGTTTGTAATGATTTAAACCATAAGCTTCTGCATATGGTTACTTTTCAAGTCCTTTTGTTTTTTAACCCCGAATTAATTGTAAATTAATACCTGGGGTGCAGTTTACTCACTGACTTTTTGTTACGTAATACTGTATTTCTATATACCTTGACCTCTGTGGTGATTATTCAAAGAGCTCACACAGAGAAATCCATTGTTATGATGAACATCTGATTAGATATTAGCACTTTAGTTCTGTATTGAACTTTATAATTTTGAAAATATTTTCACAGTTTAAATTTCACAAAAACCCTAAGAAGTGGGTAGCTCAGGCATAGTTAATATTGTTTGTCTTCATCTGTTCTTATCGTTTGTTTGCTTGAGTAAATTGCAGTGACCGTATTTTTGTCATCCTCAGATTTCTAGTATCTAGCATATTGTTGGTTCACAGAAATAGAGAATATTTACTTAAGTTTACAGTTGCATAAATAGACGAGGAAAATCACTAATATCACATGAGTAATGATTTCCTAAGCTTATATGGCAGGTAACTGAAATAACCATTCTCAGGGTCCATGACTTTAGCTTTGTAGTCCAATGTTTTACTTAAATATGAGATCAGTTTAGGGCTACTTAAATCTATTGTGTTGAACAGAATAAATTAATCCCCAGCCCAAGCAGGATTTAGAGCTTTTGTTCATCAGAATAGTCAAACCAAGATTCACAAACCTTCAACACCTGTAAGTAGATGATGAGGGCTTTTGCTGATTTAGTTGCTAAGTTTTAAGCAATACACTTACTCCTATGTTTGTTCGAGATGCTATAACATACTACAGACTGATTGATTTACATAACACATTTACTTCTCACAGTTCCGGAAAGTGGGAAATCCACGATCAAGGTACATGCTAATTCATTTTCTGCTTAGAAACATCTGCTTGGTTTTCAGGTAGCTGCTTTCTTGCCTCACAAGGCTGAGACAGAAATTCTCTCTTTGTACTCTTAAAAGGGCACTGATTCTGTCATGACTTGATTACCTCCCTCAAGACTTCACATCCTAAATACTATCATAGTGAAATTCGGACTTCAATGTACAATTTCTTGGAGCACATAGACTTTCAGTCCTGTCCCTCCATCAAAGTGTGGTGGTATTCCCTCTATCATAGTGATATTTCGATTAGTATTAAGTGGCGCAGTTGTTCTTCTCAATTGGGAAGACTTAAATTACCTGAATATTTTTATTTTTTATTAGTTCTAATATGAAAGCTTAGAATTGGAACAGTTGATAGGATTTCCTAATTCAAATTTTTCTCCCTGTCAAAAGGAAGAGGGGAGGGGAGAAGGAACAGAAGGACAACAAAGAAAAAAGAAGGAAAAAATGGGAACAAACCTTTGTAAATAAGGAGAGAAAGAGGAGTTGGAGGGAGGGGAGGGGAGTGGGAAAAAAAGAAGCAGCGAGATGTATCATGTACACGTACAAATTCCCTATGATGGATGTTATCATCATGTATATCTAAAATGTACCACTAAAATAAAATTTAAAAAAATTTAAAAAAATGATGGATCTAAAAAAGAATTTAGCATTTACTTTTTCACTTATTTGGCTAACTTGTGCTAATTGTGTAACTTAACATGTCCAGAATTGAACTGGCCATTTTCTTTGTCATTAAGAATTATGTCATACACATAACTACCTAAGATTGAAAACTGGTACTCATCTTTGTTCTCATTCACTGCTGCCCTACCTCATTCAGTCAGTTAGTGAGCCCTGCTACTTCTCAAATGCATCTCTACTGTCCTATCCAGAATTATTATTTTTTTTTCTCCTAATCATGTTGTCTTCAGTGAAGTCAGAAGTTTCCAAAACTCACAGTAAACTTAATGTGTTGGGATACAAAGCATTCTGTAGTCTGGCCCCTTGGCTAGTTGACAAGCATCAACCTCATTTCTCCCCCTTGTTTAAGCTCCAGCAAAAGCAAACTATTTGTTAATCCATGCATTCCCCAAGCCTTTTTTGCATCTGTGTCTTCTCATGTTGTGATCCTATCTGGAAATTCCAGAATCACTTACCTGCTTGCTTAATTTCTTTTCTTAAGACTCAGCTCAGGCACCACTTCCAGAAACCATACCTGGTCCATACTTCCTTATACCACTTTCCTGGCTTCCAGTATTGAGTTCATTTACTCATCTCTTCATTGATTTAAATATTCATTAGAGGATTGAAGGTGTAGGTCAGTGGTAGAGTGCATTTGGGTGTAAAAAGGTGAAGTAAAATGTAGCTTTTGTGGAATTACTAAGGGTTATAGGAGGGGGAAGTGTAGCTTTTGTGGAATTACTAAGGGCTATGGGAGAGGGAAGGGTGGAAAAGTAGAGGAGATAAAGGTTACTTTGGGCTAGATCGTGGAGGTGCTTCTATACCCTGGAATTTTCACTTTGTTCTGAAACAGTGAAGAATTTATTAAATACTTCAAAAATCTGAAACAGATTATCATCATTTTGGTTAAGAAGCACTTTTCTCCTACTGTTTCATTAAGTTATAACATTTACACAAGAGAATCTATAGAAGTCAACAGTACTTCCGGATTCTTGTAGAGGGGGAGGAGAGGAGTAAGGAAATAGTCTCCCTTTAAAAATTGTTTAAACAGTTTAACATTTTGTGGTGTGGGAGAAGAGCTTCTGTTGAACTTCAGTTTAGTTATGCCGAACTAAAAAGGATGCTGGTTTCCCTTGGCCTGGAGCTTTTGGGAACTTACAAGCCCACAGTGTGCACTGTGATTGGAAAATATGGTGAATATTTCTTTAAAAATTTTATCGCAGTAAAGGACAGATTGCCACAAATCTTCCTCAAAATACTCTTCTCTCACTTCAGATACACTTAATACCATCATTCCTTTCACTTTCTGAAGCAGTTCTGGAAGTCCTCTTTTGTGTTTCTCGTTGCTCTGTTATGGCTGCCTCAGTGTTTTGAATTGATTCAAAACATTTACATTTCATGATCATTTTGACTTTGAAGGAAGAGCCAAAAGTCACATGGAGCCAGATCTGGTGAATAAGGTGGATGTGGACACACTGTAATGTTTTTACAAATCTGCTTTTCTTTGGGATGGCACTAGCAGCAACATCACTGTAATTTTTTTAAATCACATTTCATAAAGACACGAAAGAGGATTCTGGAAGTGCTTCAGAAAGTGGCAAGAATGATGGGAAAATGTATTTCAAGTATAGGGTAGTAATCACAGGGAGATTAATGGGAACATGTCTTTTACTGTAATAATTTTTTAAAAATTTAAACATCCACCATATATTTTAATCATACGTTGTAAGTTTGCTGGAGTTAAGTGGGCAGGGCCTTAGTGCCTGGATTGAGCTGCAGACCCTGGTTTATTTGAAGGGAGGCAGCACTTTGGCAAAAGGAGGTTGTGTGGGATGCGGGTTCTGGAGGCCGCATGTCTTTAGCC
>PVJO010007324.1:49640-82703 GCA_004026905.1 Hystrix cristata
CTGGTACAAAAGGGTCCTATACCTTTTGGCTGCCAGTTGGAGAAACTCGGCTTTGGATTGCTTGAACAGTAAGGAACATGTATGTCATAAAACAAGAAGCCTTGAGGTAGGAATGATTAATTCAGAAATCAAGATTGATTAATTCAGTGACTCACATCCTCAAGGAGCATTAGTTTATCCTTCCTGCTCTCTAATTGGCTTTGTTCTGCTGGTGGCAATACAGGCACTTCGGCTGTAGGCCTGCTATATGCCTCGGAGAAGAGTGGCTTTTCCTGTTATGCCTAAACAAACGACTTGCAGGAGAATGGGAGTATTACTATGATTGATTTACTAATCAGGATTTATTTTAAATTAGAGGAAATAGTGACCTTTTCTGAAAGGGAAAATGATAGCTAGCACAGTTCTGAGCAAAGGCAATAACAGTGGAAATGAGAAAGGCTAAGTATGCAGAAATACTATAGAGGCAATATGGACAAAAAGTCAGCGATTCTTTGCATTTAGGGTTGGAAAGGGGGAGAGTAGATTGGAAGATAGCTGGGATAGGTAGCCTCGGTTACTAGGAGGATTTCACTGGGTACACAGAAAAAGTGAAGATTCAAGGAGGTTAAGATATAGCGATGCTGAGAGTTATGTGATAGTTACTTGGTTTTTTGTTTTTGTTTTTGTTTAGAAGCTAATGGTATAGATGTAGAAGTCATCCACAGAGATGTTACAGTTGAAGAGATGGGGTTAGAGAAGACTTTGAAGGAAAAGAATGTAGAATGAGGATAAAAGAGAGAAAATCTCAACATTTAACAGGTGAGTAGAGGACACTAAGCCAGCAACAGAGATTTGGAAGGCATATTCAGATAGATAGGAAGCAAACTAGTACTTTGTAGTACTAAGTTTTAGTCTGTCATTTTATGAAAATTGTCAGTTTACTGAAACTTGTTTTAGTTAGGCATTGCTCTTTTTGGACACTAGTCCCCAGGCCACTCCCCCATTGTTGGGAGAGTTACAGTGGACAGGATAGTTTTAACAGCTTTTGATGATTTCTGTGAAGTTCCATTTGATTTTCATTTTTTAAATTTTCATAGGGCAGTTGGTCTGCATTACTAGGAGGAAGATTTCACTGGGTACACAGAAAGAAAAAGTGAAGATTCAAGGAGGTTAAGGTATAGCGATGCTGAGAGTTATGTGATAGTTACTTGGATGCTTTTGCTTTACAGAAATTGATTATTGGCTAATTGACCTGCTTTTTTGCTGCATTATGTAGGAAAAATTTCAAGGGAATAAGGGTTAGCAATATGATATTGCTGAGACCTGAAGAAAATTAAAACTGAAATACTATTGTTTGTTATTCTAAAACTGAGATAATGATACGTAAGAATTTGGGAACATTTGGCTTATTAAAAAAGCAAGTGGTTTCAGTACCGTGATGGAGGCTGAAATCATAGTAATGATTACAGAATGAATTACAGTTTAAAGGCATTAAAGTAAAAACAACTATATTTTTGACTTTGGTGATAAAAGAAAGAAAAACGGAAGGTGTGATTGATATATGGGTTTGAAAGAAAGTGTTGTTGGTAGTGATGTTTCTGGATTGATAGAAATGTGAGCATATTGAAAATCTATGTTAATGGGGTAAAGAGAGCTTTGAAGACACAAGATGTGGCAGGGGAGTAAGTGAGTGAGCAAGGCACAGAAGGATTAGAACCAAGAGGGAGAGATAGCTGATTTGAGAGAGAAGACAAAGTGGGTAGAGGTTCAGAGAAGTGTCGGACGGAAATGAAAAATTCTCCCAGGAAAAAAGGTCAAGTTATGTGTCAAGGGGTAATGAGGTGTGTGGATTCTCAGGAATAATGGAACAGCCTTGGGTCAGCTGCTGTGGGACAAAGATAGAAGGTCATCTAGGGGAAATAAAAGAATTCGCAGGACTGCGTTTTTCTCCGTCCAACCAGTCAGAACTGCTAGTGACAAGAATTGATTGGTTGGGTTTACCTTGTGTTGGCTTTTAAAAAAAAAGTTCTTCAGTACTCCCTAAGGTGCCCCTGCAACACCAGGTGAACGTTTTCAAACATAATTGGAAGGTCAAGTTAATGCAAATGGCAGGGAGACAAGGTGGAGAGAGACTGAAATGTGTCCAGTTGAGGGCAAGGTCACACTCAGTAATAAGGAAAATTGACGTGTAACACTGGGATGGTGTTGGCATGAAGGGGAATTTTGTCATAGGTGGGTAAGAGCAATTTTTCTACTTATTTGTGGTTTGTGAGAGCTGCCCTCCAACCTGTATAGAGAATTAGCTAGGTGCAAATTAGTCGTTTATTCTAATTTAACAGGTAAATGTGAAGGAATAATTATGCATCTGGTTTAATGTAATAAAAATCATTTTTGTTATTCAAAATGCAAACGTTTATTACCTAATTTTCAATTAACAAGTGTGAGGTTTTTCTAAGTATTTAAAATTTGCTTTGAAATGATTTTTAGGCCTGGGGATTTAGCTTGGTGGTTAGAGTGCTTGCCTTGCAAGCACAAGGGCCTGAATTTGGTCCCCAGCACCAAATAAATGAATAAATAAAATAAATAAAATGATTTTTGAAGTGAGGATAGATTTTTAAAAACGACTTTAGGGGTAAAGTAGTTTTCTGACTGTTTTTCCTTTCAGGAACTTTTCTTTGACTTCCTCAGTCTTGGTTTGGGAGGTGTGATTGAGCTCCAGCTGACCTAACGTGACTCGGTCCCCTTCTTTGTGTTTAGAGGCATGAATATTGGCCAGGGTTTGCAAGCAGTTTTAATCTTAACCCTCAAACACCTTTTTAGTGGAACTAATATGATTTATATGTACTTTTCTAACAAATTGCTTTTTCTTTCACTCTTCTAAATGGAATTAATGGAGTCACTGTTTTGGAAGTATAACTATGGCATTATTTGCATAAGTAAAAGTAGTGATTGTCATATATAACCAGGTCACCTATTAAAAACAAACAAAACCTCTCTTTCTCTTAAAAGTGTGTCTGAGGACAAAGACTTTCATTTTAACTAATATAATATGTCGGGTAGTTTTTTTTAATAAGTTGCTCAAACCTGCTGCTTACCTCATACTTTAACGTGCCCCCTTGTAATCACACACACCTTCCTTCCACTAGGTTCCACGCAGTCATGGTTGAAGTGCCAGACACTGTCAGCTGATAAGATAAGAAACACACAGTTCATTGCCCTAAGTCAGGGGTCCCTACTGCGCCTACTGACGCACACAGTCCTCCCTTGATGTCAAAGGGCTGATAAGTAGCGTGCTGGCTTCTTTCCTACATTTTGTGCCAAAGTGGGGGAGAAGACTCTTTGTCTGAAATAACAGCTCTATTGAGATTAAAAAAAAAAACAACAACTATTGCTTTTCTTGACTGTAGGCCAGATTCCTGTTTAAATGGTTTAGTATTATTTGTGAATTACTTGGCATAAATAATGTTTGTTAGCAAAAATGTGTTTAATTCACTATACATGATATTTCATAATTTGTTTTTACTTATAAGGCTTCACATTTGTTATTTTTTTGGTGAGAATGTAAGTTGGCAGATTTGGCAAAAGGGGTATTTTAGTAGGTCTCATACAAAGAAACTTGTACTCTGTGCATTTACTCCCATCTTAATAAGTCTATTAGGAGGGGGAAGATCTGTTTACACACTAGGATTTTCAGCAGCACTTAACATCTGATAAGCTGTTTGTGTCAACATACGTACTGGCATTTATACTGAAATACAGAGAAGTATTAAATTCCTGAGACTGAACTGTTCTAAAAACTGGTGGTAATCTGCTGATACATATGCCAAACATACTCACACAACTGGTTAAAAGAAATCAAGACATCAGAACATATTCTACAGCCAAGTTGTCAATATAGTGAAGGGATCTGAGTAGTGTATCATCTTGTTAAATGGCTGCTTAACTATTTTGATGCTTACCATGAAATCCTAAAAATGTAGATTACTGCAAACCTGTAATTCTGTGACTGCCTTGTTAAAGGGGAGCTCAGAGTGCATATATCAGAGTTCAACACCTGAAAATCTAAACAGCACATACATAAAAATTATTAGCAATTATAATGTTAGCTCAGGTTAGTGAAAGTTAGCAGGGTTTGTATTATCATATAAACTTGAAATTTCAAACTACATATTCATTGAATAAAGTTAGCAGTGAGAATTGTAGATGACATTAGCAAACACACACACACACAATGAGAAAGAATGGTGAATGCATAATTTGAAAATGAAAAAGCTGAGAATGTTTACTATTTTCATTTTTGTTATCAAGGAAGCTAAAATGAAAGTGAGAATTTCAAAATGCCACTGAATTCTTGCCATTTTTGAATTAAGGTATTTTGTAAGGCTACTTTTATCACAACATAGTATTGTGTCTTTTGTTGACTGTTTTGTTGACTAAATTTTTTTTTTGTTCTTACATGCTAGTAATAGCTGACACTTGATGGAAACTATTTCAAGCAATTTGCATTTATATGTTACTTATTTCATCCTTAAAAATAATCCTTTGAGGTATAGATATTATTATCTTCTTTTTTCGGATGAATAAATTAGGCACAGAAATGTTAAGGTACTTGTTCTAGCAATTCAGTAAGTGGTAGAGAACCCTGGTGGTCTTTCCTTAATAATTAAAATTTTATGCTGTAAATTGCTTGATGCTGGAGTGACCAAAAAATAATGCTGCCTTTCTTCAGCTATTGTTAACTCACTATCAGTAAGTAATTAATAATTAGAGAAGGGCATTGGAGTTTTAGAGCTAATGGGTGACATACGTGAAACTTTCAAGAGAGCAGAAGTGCTGTGTTTCTATTTAATCTTCCCCTGATGTATAGATAAATGAACATAATTCTTCTGTGCTTTGCTGCTTCTGCACAGTGCATTCATTTTAGGAGTGTGCCAAATGTGGATGCTTTTATTCTTACGGATAGCATTTCTTGGTCTCTAGGGAGAATTTGGTTCACTAATTGTTAACAAAGAATTAGCAGCTTTCAGGGTGGAGAGGCGAGATGTTTGCCAGCCAGGCAACAAGTTGGCTGTGAGGTAAATGACCTGAAGTGGCTCAGCTGCGCTGGGAGCAGATGGAGAGGAACTCGGGGTATTTGCAGCACAACTTAAAACAGCATAACATGACTGCTGTGTGAGGAAACAGCATAGGCTGATCAAGTGGCACTAAACATTTGTGAAGGGGAATTTTTTGAAAGCATAATTGGTTTGCCTAAGACATAAAATGCGATGCTACCAAATCATATCACATTCTGTTAAAATGGCTAAAGTCGTGAAGTAGAGAGCAGTTTCCAAGAACAAGATGTGAAGAGAACTTACACTCCTATGTTAGCCATTCTGATCTTACTTTCATTCAGACAGGATTATCTATAGCAGTAATATTGAGTTTCTTAAGCACAGGAATGTTCTTTTGTTACCTGAGTATCCCTGATTTAATGGTGTATAATTTGTTGCTCCAGACTATAGACAGGACTTGAGTTCCTAGATTTTCCAACAGAATTTTATGGCATTTACTCTTCCAGTGTTTTCATATTTATCAGCAAAGAGCTAGTAAAAAATAATGAAAGTAACTTGTCCTATGTGGGCAAGGCAGAAGAAAGCAGGCTTATTTCTGAAAGACTCAGGTTGCTTGTGTGCTAGCAAACAGCGGGAGTCATGATAAACACTGCTTTCTGCCTGGTGGAGTCAGTGTAGTATGAGTGTGTCTTAGCTGGGAACAAAATAAAATACTAGAAGTAATGAAGCACTTCAGTATAATCATGGTTTCATTCATTTATTCAATTCTGAGACACCTGTTGAAAGTGCAGTGGATCTTCATCTGTAGATTTTGTTTTTGCAAGTTTGCCTCCTCTCTTAACTTTATTTGTAAAGTTAGAATCGATTCTTGACATGATTTTACTGTCATTTATGGAAACATGCTTGTGCAGAGCATGCTGTAACTGACTGACAAAAATGTTGCCGCTGGAGGCTTGCACGGTCCTTACCCTGTGTTTCTGCTGGAGGCAGTGGTTTTGCATTTGCAAATTCAGTGTTTGTGTGGATTTTATAGGGTATCATTACTACTGAAAATAAATGACTGGAATTACCAGGCTTTGGGGATAAGAAGATAAATACGATGTGGTTTCTGCTTTCAAAGACTATGCTAATGGTAGACAGAGACCTTAAGTCAGTGCATAAGAAATTGATATGCTGAAGGTCCTGTATAGCATAAGTCTTTGGGCAGACTTTGAAGACTCTTTTGGATTTAGATTCAAGCTTATTAACTTTATTAAAGAAAATCAGAATTAGTTCCTTCCCTTAAATGAGAAGGTGGCTTTTTAAAATGTCATTCATTTAAAAATAGAACTAGAGAGGGAAGAGAGGGAAAGGAAGGAAGGGAAAGAGAAAAGAAAAAAAAATGGAAAAATGTAAGTAAAGCTATTATAAATAAGGAGGAGAGGTAGGGAAGCAGGAGGAACCAAGATACATCACGTACAGGTACAAATTAACTATGATGTATATGATCATTATGTTTATCTACAATGTACCAATATATGTTCTTGGTAAAAAAAAAAGTTACGCATTTTAAAATAAATATACTGTTTCCTTGATGGTAACAGTAATATAAATTGTAAGATTCAAGTTGGTGCTTTCTAAAAGTATGTGATAAAACATTATATGTGTTGCATTAATTTGTACTCAGGAATTGTCCCATTAATCATGATTGTTTTTCCTAGCGTTGAACTCAATCCAAGCATTAGGAACACTCTAGTCTTAAAAGTTTCAGATGTCAGATCAGATTGATAGTCTTTATTTTTGTTAATTTCCTTAGATAATATTTTCCAGTTACTAAAAAGATTCATTCTGCCATGTAAACAATGTTAGAAATAAGAATAAAATTTTCAGAAAAAATGTATCAGCTAAATTGCATTTCTTCAAAGTTCATATGTTGAAGTCTAACACTCAGTGCCTCTGCAGGAGAACTATATGGAGATTAAGGCCTTTAAAGAGTTGATGTTAAAATGAAGCTCACAGTGGGTTTTAATCAATGATGACTACTAGTTAATAGCAGTCCTAGCAAATTAATAGTCTCCTTTCTGAAAAATCAGTGTGAGTTCAAACTATGTTTCAGTTTCCATCCTGACTTTTCTTGGCTATTCATTGTTTGAAATAAATTGTTTGTGTGTAGCTCGAGTTGGAAAGTCCCTTCTGCTTAACTTTTTCCTCCCAAGAAAACAAAACTTTTGGCACTTTCGTTTTTTTCCTTTTCTCAAGCAGCAAAAAACAAATGTGGGTTTGTGCAACTGGATGCAGTTGTGCTTTTCCTTCCTTTTCCCATGTTCACTGATGGTGCCTACACACGCCACGCAAACGTCTCTACGTGGAGAAGGGAAACCAGAATGGGAGCATGGAGTAACATTTCCTGTAAAGCACTCTTCCTTGGTTAAAAAAAAAAATGAGGGACAAGATTTAAGGGGAGGAAATTAGTCTCAAGAGGGTAAGAAAAACATTTCATGTAATGTCGAGAGAGATGAAGGAAGCAGTTTGATGGCAGTGGAGATTGTCTCTTCCACCACTGTGAGTAGAGCTTCACAAGGAAGCAGTGGATAGGGACAAATGAGGGAATGGTGGGGTTAAAGAAATAATAAAAAATTTTACAAGCCAAAATTCAGTTTTGGATCTAAGGATATTATAAATAGGATGAAGTCAAAGGTGATGGAAATATGAAAAATTGTGGAACAAGAGTATCAACTGAACAGTCTAACCTGTCTTAGAAATACAGTGGCAAAGGTAGTTTAGGATATACAAGGTTATGTTCAAGAAACGAGCATAGGATTGGCCTGAAGAGCCCACCCAGTAGGCCAGTGATAGGCACAGGCCTATGTAGTCCTGAGAGGGAAGAATGTGAAAATGTGCTTTAGTTAGAAGACAAATTCTTTTAGGCTTCAGACAACACATAAACACGGATCTGAGGTAAACACCTGTGGTTTGAATGTGTTCCCCCAAAAGCATAAATTGAGAACTTAATACCCAAAGCAACTATTGGGAAGTGGGGCCTAATGGGGAGACATTTAAGTCATGAGGGATCTATCGTCCTGTAGTGTTTAGTGCCAATTATGAAAGGACTTAAGGCTGGAAGTTTGACATGGCAAGTGGCCCTTGTTAGATGTAAGCTGGACTTCCCAACCTCCAGGGCATGGAACCATGAAGTTTTGCTCATTATAAGTTATTAGGTTTGTGGTATTTTGTTACCGCAGCACAAAATGGACTAAGACATCTTTTGTGAATGTGCGAGGAATCAGTAAGCGAATGTTATCTGCCCTTTTACATTGTCTTCTCTTGCTTTCAAGTTTTTCATCAGGTACAATGCAGTCCTGAGTCAGTGAATGTCCATTTTATTTCTGGAGCTAGACTGCCTCTCAGAGCATTCTCCTGATGGGGCACTCTGTTCACTCAGTTTAGCATTCATACTTTAAGGAAATGTGGGCTCAAAATATCTTAAGACCAGTATCATCTCTAAAGAAAAATCAACATTAGCATGGAAGGATCACCCGCAAGTGAGTGGCACGCTTCTGGTCTGGTGCCTTTTGAAGAGAATTTCTCTGCTCTTAGGTGTAAGGGCGTGATTCTGGTTTCGAGTCTTACATGTAGTGCCAACTGCAGTTGGAGACGAGGCTTTGATAAGTAAGAGACTGCAGGTTTGCCTTGCTTTATGCACATGCTTAAAGGGTTCTTTTTAACAATATGCTTCTATTAGGTATAAGCCATGTGATGAGCAAACTCATATTTAAAAGAGTTTTCAAATTGATTTAGTGTTTAGAGTAAATTTAGCATTGAATTCTTTTGTAAAGCAACAAAACTTTTTAAAAAGAACAAAATCACTCATCCTTTTAGGCAATTTACACTTTTTTACAGCTTAAATTTGCTTTGCCTAGGCTTTCTAATGATCATTCAGTTTGTGGGCTATCCTTTGAGTGAAGGCAGAAATCTGAAAAAAGTAGGTGGGGCAGGGGACTGAAAGTAATGCTACGCAGCCTGGATGGTTTACTTTGTCGTATTTATATTTTAATGATCGTATTTTCTCTCCAACAGAAGATAAAGTTGAGGCCTAGGGAGATTAAATAATTTATCTGAAGTTATCAAACATTAGAGTCAGTTTTTGGTCTGGGCCTACCTGACTCCAAATCCGTACTAATTAGTGTTTCTTTTTTCTTTTTTTTAAAAAAACCACTTCCTAGGACCTATAGACTGTAGGATAGACCCAGTTACTCTGGAGGCAAAGGTGAGAGCATAGAGGGTTGATCCCCCTCCACCAAATGTGTCTGTATACCAGACCAGAAACCCATGGATATTACCTTATTTGGAAAAGGGTATTTATAGATAGATGTGGTTAAGTTCAGAGTCTTCAGATGATATTATCGTGGATTACCTCTGTGGGCTGTAAATCCAGTGACAATTGTCCTTAAAGAGAGGCAGCGGATTATACAGTTAGAAGAGGAGGCAGCACTATGATCATAGAGAAAAAATTACAGTGATGTGACTACAAGTCAAGAAATGCCAGGAAATAAACCCTTTCTAGTGCCTTTCCAAGCTGTGATAGAATGAATTTTGATGTTCTAAGCCACTTGCCTTGTGGTCATTTGTTGTGGCAGCCATTGGAAACTAATCCAGAGAGAAACATTGTGAATCCCTGGTGTGGCGATGGGCCTACAAGCCTGACTTGACTCCCCAGTCTTCCAGTGACCTGAAAACTGAGATTTTCCATTATGAAAGTGGATTAGAATAACAGACCTACCCATCTTTAGGATTTTGTTATAATCACATGAGATAATTTATAAGCATAAACCACCATCCTCTCTTCTCAGCTTAGGTGCATGGACAGAAGACTAGTGCCTCTGTTAGAAAACTAGTGTAATTGTCGGAAAGGAATATGCAGATTCTGGTCCCTGGTGGTGGGGTGGTGAAGTTCTTGCTTTCCATGAGTGAGAAGGAGCTGAAAATGGCCTTGAGAATGAAGCACCTGGACAATTTCCTTGCCTGTTGTCTCATGGCCTTCCTCCTCTGTGTTCCTTGCAATAAATGCCTTTGCACACTTGAACAAAGTGAAACAAAGATTTGAGGCAAAGGCCTCTTTGTCTCCAGAACTAGTTTTGAAACCATTTTTTTTCTTTCCACCAAAGATTGTCTCCTGTGTTTCTCAGGGAGCGACAGGCAATACATGAACCCTCTCTAGAATCTCTTTTATAAAGGCACTAATTCCATTTATAAGGGCTCAACCCTTCTGACCTAATCATCTCCTAACAGTCTCTGCTTCCAAATGATCACATTGGGGATTAGGTTTCAGTATGGATTTTGAGAGAACACAGACATTCAAACTGTAGTAGAGATTTAAAAATAGTGAAATTGAGACCAATTTTCCAGTAGATTGGCAACACTGGGATGTGTTCTTTAAATAATAACACAGCGCTACAACACTCTTGCAGAAGAATAAAAATAATAAATTTTCTTCTGCCTGTGCACCTCGGACAAAAGATGGCAGCACTGTGGGCCAGCAGTCAGTTTCCACTGTGCACTTCAATAATAGTCTGAGGGAACAAGGTGTCTTAAGGGGGCAAAGAAATTTTTGGAGCACTTTTACTCTATAAAGACATAGTATGAAGCAAAGACAAATGATGAAAGTTGGAATATTCCAGTGGCCACTTAAAATAATAGGTGAAAGTCATTTTAAGAAATTCAACTTAAAGCAGTATATCTATAGGGAAGAGGGGAGCAGAAGGGAGGAGTGGGGAAGAGGGGGAAAACCAAGATACATCATGTACAGGTACAAAATAACTACGATGAATGTGATCACTATGTATACAATGTACCAATACATGTTCTTGGTAAAAAATAAAATCAAACAAACAAAAAACCAGTATATCTAAAATATTATATTTTAAACTTGTGATTAATATGAAAATTATTTACTGAAATATTTTACATTCTTACATTTATGTCGTTGTCTTTGAAACTCAGTGTGTGTTTACACTTACAACACATCTCAATTTTTCTTGTGCTCAATAGTGTGTCTCTTAATGACCACTCTGAGGGACATGGACAGACTTGTAAATCTTGTGAGTAACAGAATAGTGTCTTTTTATTCCTCTTTTCCCAGAAAATGTCCATGTTTCTGTGCAGATAGGAAGCACTTAGTGTTTGTTGAATAATCGAATAAAAAATTTTGCATTCTAATAGGGCTTCTTTTTTTTTTTGGTCTGCAGAGGAAATTACAACCTTTAATTATTTAGCTCTTTTCAAAAAACACTGAGACCTGTTGTGAGCTAGGCACTCTGTTTAGGGCAAGTATTAGGAAGACAAATAAATTAGAGACTCCTGGCTCTCAAAGAAATTATAATTTTGAGGCCAATGCAGGTAAATAGATTGCTAACAATAAGGTCAAGTGAAAGATGGGAACCAAATATAATAGAACTTTGGATTTGGATTCAGAAAGTCTTGGGCTTTATCTAGTATTAGCACTCTTTAACCTTGTGACCTTGGATTATTTGTCTCCGAACCCCTGTCTCTTACTGTGGAAAGACTGCGGAATGACTGGCATCTCCTAAACACTCACTGCAAAAACCTCTTACTGTGTTGAGGATGTAGGGAGACTGCATATGGTTTCATACCAGCAGTGATAAACAGATATTTCCACCCAATTGAACAGGGAAGGAAAGCCACCATTAGCAGTCGAATCAACAGCTTAAAGCCACAGGGACAGCAACAAACTGCCCGAATTGTTTTGAACCTAGGGCTAATGTTTTAAACAATCAGGTAGACCTAGGTTCCAGTGTCATTTCTACTACTTACTAGTTGTAAGCAGTTTATCTCTGAATTTTAGCTTCCTTGACGGAAGAATGAGGACAATAGTAATGTTAACACCCACCACCATTCTTGTGCCTCCTTCTACACCTTCTTGGCCTTATGGTAAGCTTTTGTCTAACTTTTTACATTTTTATTAGGGAATCATGAAGTATTTACTCTTTTCTCTCTGACCTCTTCTGTTTGACATGGTGTTTATGTACTTTTGTCACACGGTTGCCTGCAGTTGTACTAGTTTGTTCGCATTGCTGTATGGTATTCCCTTGTGTGAATATATCAGCTTACTGGTTCTGCTATTGATGAGTGTTTGGTAGTGTCCAGGGTTTGCCTATCTTGTGTAGTACTTCTTCGAATGTTCTAATACTGTCCATGGCTTTTAATAGACATAAGAAAGTGTTTCTGAAGGTGATTCACAGGATATCCACATGTTCACCTTCAATAGATGATGCCACAGTTTTGTAGTATGATTGTACCATCTTAGTCTCCCAGCAGCAAATGTCTGAGAATAGGGAAGGGGATTTTGACTTGCTGATTTTGCCATATTTACATTACTAATGCTGGCTTTAATCATGTTACCCCTCTGCCTTAAAAACACCTTCACCAGCAGTCTACCCTCTTCAGAACTGAGCAATTCATAGCTCATCAGACACTTTGTTATTTGGCCCTGGCTCTTCTCTACACCTTTACTTCTCCATTCTTCATGGTGTTGTATCGTTCAGCTAGATTGAGTTTACTGGAAGTTTTCCTGCTGATGTTTTCTACAACTCATTTCCAGACTTTGACCCACATAGTACTTTTGTCTTTGCTGGAGTGCTTTCCTTTACTTCTTGGCTCTCATTGGTCCCCAGTGCGCAGTTCAGACATCACCTCTTCCTGCAGCCTGTCCCTGCCAGCTGGACCTCACACAGGTCTGTGTGAGTCCCTTGTTCAATTCCGAAGTATTAACTGAAAAGAAAGAAATATATATATATATATATATATATATATTTCATACATATTTATTTATATTTTCATATATATGTATTTCATGAATGTTTTTGTTTGTGAACAATTTGGTTTGCAAACAGAAGCATTTGGCAAAGTTTGGCTTTTGTTTGCAAACTCTGGATTGGGTGACAGACACGACTGCAGCCATGTTTCTTGCAGGAACATGAACTTGGCCATCTTTCCCAGAATTGTGGAACGAATTAAGTTTGTGAATGGAGCCACCACTGTGTATGTATATATTATAAAATTTCTAGCCTAGTATCATAGCAAGTACTTTATAAAGATATATTGAATTGCTAAGAGTTTTTTACCTGTGAATTGAACATAAATTACCCCTAATCCATTGCACTGTTTGAAATATTAAGTGAGATCACTACATGAATAGTCCATCCAGTTACAGGATTTCCATATGTCCTCTCTAAATGCTTATTGACTGAGATCCTTTATTAGTGCGATTTGCCTTCATGGGTAGGAAAAAAATCTCTGTTTACCTCCTGGTTTAGACCCACGAATTACAACTTCTGTGTGAAACTATCTGTAGCTATTCAAGACAAATTGACGAGTTTTAACTCTTTACCATTTAGTAATTGTTTGATCCTGAACAAATTTCTCTGACTGCACCTCAGTTTTATATCTACAGGACATGGAGGGGAAGGAGGAAGACAGAGGAGTGAGGATGAGGAAAGTGAAGGAGGAGGAAAAGAACATTGCAGGGTGGGAAGGAGGAGGATTAAATGTTGTGAAGATGAATGTATGTAACAGCACAGACTAGAACCTGACACTTTTTAAGAGCTATATAAATGTTAACTGTTACAATTTATGTTAACAATGAAATGTGTTTGCACTTTACTCCTAATACAGAATTTAGCAGTCAGTGTTTTGTTTTGTATTTCAGAATTAGAAAAAAAAATAAGATGCTCATTTGAGAACAGAAGCCATATTTTAAATATTGTTTGTGATTTTGGGGTGTGCTGAATATGTGGAAGTACTAAAATACTTCCTGATCGGTTCCTGCTCTTCTATTATAATGGATGAGCCTTTCATTGAAAGAGTGCTGCTGCATTTTGAAGTGACACTACTCCTACCTTTCTTTTCCCAACCCTCTTTTTCAGGTCAGTCCAGTTATATTTGTAAAACATCTGTAACACATCAAGACAGTCTACAATAAAGAATGTTGGGGAGCTAGTTTGTTAACAGTAGTGTATGTGACGTTTTAATTCATTGATCAGTTAAACTACTATTTTTCTTAAGAGCAAAATACAAGATAGATGATAGAAAAAAGGGAGAGAGACTTTGTGGGGATGAGAAGGTGATCTGGGGATGAAGGAAGGTGGGCGGGAGGAGATGAAAGCAATGGAAGTACAAAAGATTATATATATATATATAATTTTCTACGATGACCATATTTATTATGTATTGCAGACATACGGCAGTCATGTATTGCATAGCTTTGTTTTGGTCAATGACTGACTACTTACCTAACAGTAGTCCCATAAGATTGTAATGGAGAAGAAAAATTCCTGTCTCCTAGTCACATCGTAGCTGCTGATTTGTGCACTTTTATAAAGTACTTATTACGATACCAGTGCTGCCACGTGTACGAAAAGATAGCACCTATCATTGTGTAGAGTACATAATACTTGACAATAAACAATCATGTTACTGGTTTTTGTATTTACTATACTATTGTTATTTTAGAGCATACCCCTTATACTTATTCAAAAGTGTTTACTATAAAGCAGCGTGCTGTGTTCTGCTGGTGGCAGCCTCCTACATCTTGGGTTTACCTCCCCCATGATTGCATCAAGAGCTCGTCACATCCAGTAATTGACACAGACCATCTAGGTTTGTGTAGGTACACTCTATGATGTTCCCACTAAGATGAAATTGCCCTACAACACATTTTTAGAAAGCAATTGCTGTTAAGCAATGTATGACTGTAAATAATGTCAGTGTTTATTTAGCACTTCTACTGTGCAACTTTATTATAGTCATTATTTTATGAGAGAATCAAAATCTCTTTAAATTTTAGGCTTTCGATATTTTTCTTCCCAAAATATTTCCTGGAAAACATGAGTTTATTTTTATGGTGGAAATGGTTAGGAAAATAAATTTGATTTATAGTTATTTATTTTATAGGCAACATTTCTATCGCATTGTATAAATTAAGATGCAGTCTTCTAAATTTAGTTAATTATTTCTGTCTAACTAGTTCTGTTGTCCCTTTTGTTGGTGATTTTTTTTTTTTTTGTAGTGATGGTGCTGGGGATTGAACCCCAGGCTTCTGTACTGACCTATGTCCCCAGCCTTTTTTATTCTTTCTTTGAGACAGAATCTTGTTAAGTTGCCGTGTTGCCCAGGCTGAGTTCAAACTTGGAATCCTCCTTCCTCAGCCTCTTAGAGTACTGGGATTACAGATGTGAGCCACGGTGCTTGGCTCCTTCTTCTTGTTTACATTTCTTTACATCTGGATTAGTTGAAGCTTTTGCAGTAGGGTGGTGATGCCTTGGCTGTGTCCAGTTATACAAAACTCCAATTGGTTACTTTGCATTTGGAGATACAGCTTTCCACACTCCCAAATGCAGTGTTACTTATTTATTGGTACATGTTTGTAGTACGTAATAATTACATTCATTGTGGGGAGTTTTGTTGGTACATGTACATGACATATTTTAATTCTTTTTAAAAATCCCCTCTCCCTCTCTACACACCTTTTATGTGGCACTTTATTTATATTTTGGGTTTCTCATATCAGAGAAACCATATGATGTTTCAGCTTGTGTGTCTGATTTATTTCACTTAACATTAAGGTCTCAAGGTGCATCCATTTTCCTACAAATGACTCAAGTTTATCCTTCTTTATGGCAGATTAGTAATCCACTGTGTATAAATACAACATTTTTTTTGTTCATCCATCTGTTGATGAACATATAGGCCACTTTCAAGATTTAGCTATTGTGAATTGTGCTGCTGTAAACATGGGTATGCATGTATCGCTGTGCCATGCCGTGTTTAATTCTTTCAGAAGGGGAATAGCTGCATCAAATGGAATTTCTACTTGTACTTTTTTGAGGAATCTCCATTATTGATTTTTATAGTAGTTGTGCCGCTTTACACTCCCACCATTAGTGAAGATAGTCATTCTTTCTGAAGTGAAACGGAGTCTCAGTGTTGTTTTAATTTGCATTTCTCAAATGGCTGGTGATGTTGAACATTTTTTCATGTATTTATTGGCTATTTTTACCTCTTCATCCAAGAAGTGTCTGTTCATTTCAGAGCCCCATTTTTTGATTAGATTTTTAAATTTGGAGAACCTAATTTTTCAAGTTCTTTATATATTTTAGATATTAATCCTTTGTCTGAGGAGTAGCTGGCAATTTTTTTCCCCATTCTGTAGGTTGTCTCTTCACTCTGTTGATTCTTCCCTTTGCTGTGAAGAAGCTCTTTGATTTGATACAATCCCATTTGTTGATTCTTGGTATTAGTTCTTGCATAACTGGGGTTCTGTTGAGAAAGTCCTTGCCTATGCCTACATCTGCAAGAATTTTATCTATTTTATCTTTCAGAAGAGTGTGTTTCTGTTGGAACATGTAGGTCTCTGATCCATTTTGGTTTTAATGTAGTGTATGGTGAGAGGCATGTGTCTATGTTCAATCTGCGGCACATGGATAAGTGGTATTACCAGGTCATATATCAGGTAACTGTTTAGAGTTATAAGAAATGGCCAGACCAATTTCCACAGTGGCTGTTCCCTTTTGCATTGTCTCTAGCAAGGGATGGGTCTTAGTCAGTTTCCTTTTTGCTGGGACAAAACACCAGACATCTACAGCTTGAATGAGGAGACATTTATTTTGGTAGAGGTTTCAGTCCATAGTCTCTTGGCTCCAAGGCAGGATAGTGTGGAAGACTGGCACGGCAGAGAAGAACCACTCACAGCGTGGCGGCAGGAAGCAGGGAGAGGATGAAGGGAGAGGTGGGACTAATCCGCTGATGATTTGCTTGCCCACATGATCCAGTCGTCTTCCCAAAGTCCCATCTATGAGCAAATGATGCTTAGGGGACATCTAGACATAAGCAGTAGCCACCCGAGAATTCTTTGCCAGCATTTGTTATGTTAGTGATAGTTGTAGTGGCCTATCTTTGTGATTTTAATTTGAATATTCTTACAGGGTAATAATATTGAAATTATTTTCATGTGCTTATTTGCCATCGCAGTATCCTCTTTGGTGAGGATATTAAATCTCTTCAAGTCTTGCTTTTTTTTTTTTTAATTGAGATGTTTGTTTTCTGTTGACTTTTGAAGGTTCTTTGCTTATTCTAGATATAAGTCCTTTGTTGTATATGTGGTTTGCTAATGGGATCACCCCAGTCCACCTTGTCTTCTCTGTGGGCACTGAAAAAACTGTCCACTCTCTACTTATGGGCGAAGGATTCTGTGTATGACTTTTAGGCCTACTGTACTTGGTACACTTGGTACATAGTGTTTTTCAAATGATCTATTTCTTTATCTTTTGTCTAGTTTTTTAAAATATATTATTGAAAGTGAGGTGTTGAAGTCTCTAACTAGAATTGTAGAACTGGGTATTTCTCCGATCAATTACGTCAGTGCTTGCTTCATGTATTTTGGAACTCTTAAATTTGCATGTTTAAAATTGATATGTATTCTTGGTGGAGGAACACATCACATATAATCTTTGCATCTTTTAACAATATTTGACTTATAACAAATGTCTAACTTTCTAAAATTATTAATATTGGTATCATAGTTTTCTTTTTCCTGAATTTTAACATGTACTTAGTTTTCCAAAAATATTTTCATTTTATACAGAGGTTTATGTATGGTAAATGCAATATGTGGTTTTAATCGGTGATTCATCATGCGTCCTGTTAAAAACAAGCTATTTAAGGAATAGAATTTTTAATAAAAATAAATAAGACAAGTATCTGGAATAATTTGTGTTATTATTATTATAATGTTTAGCTCCAAAATTCCTCACAGACAAAACAAAAAAAGGAAAACAAATGTTTTCTAATTCTCATTATCTAACTTTTAAAATAATAGACCTTATTTTTTAGAGTAGTTTTAGGAAAGTACAGGGATTTCCCACATGTGCCTTGTCCCATATTCTTAGTCTCTCCCATTATCAGTATCTACCACAAGAATGATACATTGGTTACAGCTGATGAACTTCACATTGATGCATTGCTATGGTATGAGTGTGTCTTCACAAGGTTCACATATGGAAATTTTGGTCTCCAGTGTGGTAGTATTAAGAGTTAGTTGAACCCTTAAGAGGTGAGGTCTAGTGGAAGTAATTATGTTATTAGGAGTGTTGCCCTTGGAAGGGATTAATGTAGTTCTTGCTGGATCCTGCTTACTTCTTGCAAGAGCAAGTTATTATAAAAAGAGTAAGCTTAGCCCCTAAATCTTGCTTGCTTTTCATCTTGCTCTGTAACTCTTCTCTCTCCCTTTTGCCTGATCTCCCTCCATGATGCCATCTTTCATGTGATACAAGCAAAAGGCCATAGCCAGAAGCTCAAGCAAATGGAGCCACCTCATTTGGTCTTTCTGCCTTTGACACTGTGAGCTAAGTAAACCTCTTTTCTTTATATAGTACTTAGTCTCAGGCATTCGGTTATAGCAATAGAAAACACTAAGCAATTGACATTTAGAGTCACCATAGTTTATAGGGTTCATTCTTGATGTTGTATATTCTGTGAGTTTGGACAAAAGCATAATGACTTGTATCTGCCATTATGATACCATACAGAACATTTTCACTGCTCTAAAATTCCTATGTGCTCTGTGTGTTTATTCTTTCTTTCTTTTTTTTTTTTGGTTTCTTTTTGTTTATTCTTTCTGTTGTGCAACTCATGGAAATCACTGACTTTTTGCTCTTTCCATAGTTTCACCTTTTCCAGAATATCATATCATTCAGTATGTAGGCTTTCAGATTGATTTCTTTTACTTACTAATATGCAATTCCATTTCCTCCATATCTTTTCATAGGTTGATAGTTTATTTTTTTGCTGAATAATATTCTGTTGTCTGAATGTACCACGGTTTATTTGTTCACCTGTGTAAGAACATCTTGGTTGCTTCCAAGTTTTGAAAATTATGACTAAAGCTGCTGTAAATAAATAAATTTTGGGGGGACACATTTTCCACTCATTTGGTTGAACACCAAGAGTGTAATTGCTGGATTATTGTATGGTACGAGTATGTTTAGCTTTGTTTAAAAAAATACCAAACAAAACCCTGCTGATTCATCTTCCTTTTTTTTTTTTTTTGTGGGTGCTAGGGATTGAACTCAGGGACTTGCATTGCTAGGCAAGTGCCCTGCCGCTTGAGCTAAAGCCCCAACTCCCTGATTTAACTTCTAATGCACCATTTCACATTCTCAGCAGCAGGTATAAAGGGTTCCTGTGGCTCCATATTCTTGCCGGCTTTTGGTATTGTCAGTGTTCTGAATTTTAGACATTCTAACAGGTGTGCAGTGGTATCTTACTGATGCTTTAATTTGCATTTCCCTAATGACATATAGTATGGGATGTCTGTTCATTTGCTCATTTATCATCTTATGTCTATTTTAGTGTGATGTCTGTCAAGGTCTTGGGCCTTTTTTTTTTTTTTTAAATAATCATGTTGTTTGTTTTCTTATTGTTGAGCTTTAGGAGTTCTTTGCATGTTTTGTGTAGTAATCATTTATCTGATATATGTATGCACATATATTCTTCCAGTTTGTGGCTTGTCTCTTTGTTCTCTTGAACAGTTGATTTCACAGAGAAGAAATTATTCATTTTAATGAAGTCCAGCTTATTAATTCATTTAATGGATTTTGCTTTGGTCTTGCAAATAAAATGTCAGCAGCAAACCCAAGGTCTTCTAGAATTTCTCCTGTGATATATTTTAGGAATTTTATAGTTTTTTTGTTTTGCTTTTGGGTTTATGGTCTTTTTTATATAAGGTTTTGTGAATTGTTAAGTTATGTGTCCAGCTTCATTGTTTTCATTTGCGTGTGGCTGTCAAACTGTTCCAGTACCATTTTCACAGAATACTAGCTGTGCTCCATTGTATTGCCTTTGTTGCTTGGTCAAAGTTCAGTTGACTATATTTGTGTCAGTCCATGGACTGTATATTCTGTTCCATTGTATTTGTTCCTTTCCCAGTAACAAGGCTGTCTTGATTCTTGTAGCTTTATAGTATGTCTTGAAGTTGTGTTGTTACTCCTCCAATTTTGTTCTTCTCCTCTAGTATTATGTTTGCTATCTCAGATGTTTATACCCTCCATATGAACTTTGGGATCAGTTTGTCAATATTCACAAAATAATTTGGTGGGATTTTGATTTGAGTTACACTGGAGATAGAGATCAAAATGGGAAGAATTTGATACTTGACAGTATTGAGTCTTCCTATCCATAAGCATGGTATATCCTTCTACTTGCTTAGTTCTTTGATTTCTTTCATTAGAGTTCTGTAGTTTTACAATATGTCTTGTACTTTTTAATATTTATACCTAAGTATTTAATTTTTGTGATTGGTAGTGTAAAATTACTTCATCTCAAATTCCATGTGTTTGTTCCTAGTATATTGAAAAAGATTGACTTGTCTATTAACTTTGGGTCCTCCAAGCCTGTATAATTGCTTTTTATTTCCAGGAAAAATCTTGTTGGCTTCTGTAGCTTTTCTGTGTAGACAGTCATGACAACTGTGAACAGATTGTTTTGTTTATTCCTTCCTTCCCATACCGCAATCCTACAGTGACTTCTCTAATCTTGTTCTGTCAACCGTTTAAAAAACTACCTTTCTAAAAAAGCAATTCTTTTCAGTTCATGAAGTTTCTGTAACTTAAAAATTATTTAGCTAGTGTGTCAGTAGAAATTTCATTACATATCTAGAGCCAAAAAAAGGAAAGTGGGGAGGGTAGAGAGGAAGGGGGAAGGAAGAAAGGAAGGCAGGCAGAGAGGAAAGAAGGAAGGAAGGAAGGAAGAAAGAAAATGAGGTAGAAAACTTCTTGCCATCTTTGCATATGGTTCTGAGTTGGGGCAGTGCTTAGCTCTGGGTTGTTTTGTTTTTTTTTTTTTAACTCTACTTTAGCCCTCACTTCCTGCTTTCACTGAGTTTCCTGGGCCTTTCCTGAGCATGTAGTCTTCTCTGGCTGTGTGCATGGCTTTTTAAATTCCCTAGTTCTCTCAGTGCTCTAATCCCTTCAAAGAATCTCTCTCCTCAGCTTTCCTTCCTAGAGTTTTAGTGTCTTGTGTTTGCTTCACTGGGAATAATTTTGCTGATGGGAGGAGTGGGTTATTATATCTTGTGTGTTTTTCAGACTGCTTTTCTGTTAGCCATTTATGTGCCTAATGTCTGTCCTTCAGGTAGCTCCTAGGCAGGTTGAAAAAATGGTCATAATTCTTTTAGAGTAAGATCAGCTGCTCTCTCTAAAATCAGAGCCCTACATCTGGTCCTGGCAACATGGGCTATCACCCTCAAGACTGCCACTCAGCCAGAGGCTCGGGGTGGGCAAGGAAAAAAAAAGCTACAGAAATCTTTTGCTGTATGTAAACTGCCTTTTTCTTCATTTGGTGTTTGCCTGGTTGCTATAAACATTTGATTGTTTTCCGGAGTTATAACAAAGTTGAGTAGGGTAGTTTCTTCTTGGCTTTTGCTCTTTGAATTCTCTGCTTTGCCTATTTTTGTGTGTGTGTGTGAGTCTGAATGTTTTTGAAATTTGGCCTGAATTAATTTCTGCTTATTATCTTAGGTTTGAAAGTATTGCAATAAGAATCACTGTAATTTTCCCCCCTAAGCATTTCTTACATTATCCAAGAATTGAAAACATTTCATTATTCAAAATAACTTCAGGCTTGTTCAAAATATTTCCTTTGTGCAATCTTTTGAACTACCGAGTTTGTACCAACCTAACAGTATATTGTAGTCTCAGGGACAGGAAATGTCTTTATTACCAGAATAACACTATGGAACTCAGCATGGTGTTTGAAAGCCACTGATGGTGCTTCAAGTGGGATTTTTTTTTTTTGGGAAATGAAAAAACAGAGACTCAGAATTTTTTAGATAAATAATGTTGGGACATATGATTTTCCTCTACTCTAGCACACCTGTTTTGTCTCTTTACTTGCTTTTAGTTTCCTCATTTATGAAATGAGGTATTAAGTGATTTCTGTGATTCTTTATAGTTCTAGGACCTTGGCATTATATTAATTCTTAGGTATAATAACTTTATATGTGTTTTTGAATAGTGAAATTATACTAATATAGTAGTCTCAGAATCTGTATACAAATTGGTTTTTAAAACCTGAAGTTTGGATTGATTCAATAAAATGATTCTTGTCACTGGATCCTGTCTATAAACTTGTAAGACTTTAGTGCATAGTTTTGCATGTTTGTTCTTGTATATTGTTATTTATTTTATTTCTCTAAAGAAATTCCTGACTTTCACTAGTATCAGGGTA
Organism: Hystrix cristata; assembly: GCA_004026905.1. NCBI lineage: Eukaryota > Metazoa > Chordata > Mammalia > Rodentia > Hystricidae > Hystrix > Hystrix cristata. The sequence continues at coordinate 71,951 of PVJO010007324.1, forward strand.
TAAATTCTCTTTTTTGACTCAATACTGATAATATAATAAGAATGTTTGACACATTTTGGGAAAATTGTTATCATAAACCTAATTCCAGATCTCTCTAACTGTTCCCTTATTCCATTTCTTTTTCTTTTTGCCTCTAGGTGTTGGCAGTTGAACCCAGTGTCTTGTCCCTTGATCTTTTTCTTTCACTAAGAATACAGAGGAATAATGATCTTGAAGAAGGCTTGGTTTATCTATTGCAATTTTATTTTATAAATGGCCAATAAAATGTTTACATTAAATAAGATATCAGATGTCAAACAGGTTTCTAGTCACTTAACAGTTCTTGATAGGGATATATCAAAAAAGGAAACAGACGTTATATGAAACAATCCTGAGTACCTTAAGTAATTAGAAATAATGAGCTAACAAATGAAAAGTGTATGTTATACTTGAAAGTGAATGATAGAGGTCTTGCGTTAAGGGGAGGGCTCACCTACTCTGGAGGACCAGACAAGGAGATAGTAACACATCTGCAGTAGTTATAACTGGCTCATGGGAATGGAATCTACCAGGGCAGGTGGCCACAGGTGAGATTTTCAATTATGAATTCTGAATTGGATTGTTTCAAGATTTTTAAAAAATTTTATTTCTGAACTATGTCTGTTTTATCAAGATGTTTCAATAGCACTTCATTTTATCTCATCAGGATTGGTAAAAGACATTCCCTGGTTCTAGTTTTTATGGTTGCATTTGTATAGGTTTAAGGATGAAGAGCAGGTTTAGAGCATTTCGGTGCCTCTCTACCTTCAGCCTCCAGTCCTTTATGTAATGAGGTACACACACCAGCTCTCGTGTTCCTGGACTCTGTCAGTGACACCTTTGAGAAATAGTCTTGCCCTCGAAAATTCACTGTTTTACAATCTTGACTCTAAATACTTTGCAGGATATGAATTGGATTTGAGGATATTTTTCCCCCAGGATTTTTAGGGAGAGAAATGTAAGCCAATAATTTCATAGCTAAGAGACATTTAATCCTTTAGTTTGATTCTTTTACTGAAATCACAAAGAATGATTCCTTCGGTTTCAACACTATGAATCTCTAGGGAAGAGAGGGAGAGAGGTGACTGCTAGAGAGAGATGAGTTTGTCTATATGTGTATGGATGTGCATCTCTGTCTTCATTATAGCTACCATTTTTTGAGTCACATCTCAAGTATTTTGCACCTATTATTTGTAATTCTAAGGAAATCCATGGGTTAGACATGTATTTATTGTTTCATAGGTTAGAAGATAGTTTAGGAAAGCTATCCCACTTGCTAGTTCATATAGCCTGTTAGTTTCAATACCAAGATTTGAAATTAAAAACATATGTCACACCCCCCCCCCACCACCAATATCTGAGGCAGGAATACGTTTGGGTATAATGAGGGTTGGTTAAAGTAGAGGCAGGTGGGTAGGCTGGGGAAACAGGTAAGCATATCAACTTAATAGATTTTATGTATACACCAGACTTAATAAATGTGTGATAAAAAACACTTTCTTATGTGCTTCTTAGCCTATTCAGACTTGAAAGGAAATGTTTGATCAAGGTTAAGGTTATACCTAGAACATTGCCAGACAATAAATTTTTGTGTATGAATATATATTTGAGTCTTTGGTATAGAGAACCTGTTTAGTAGTTTTTTTTTTTCGCCTCTCTTGTGAGAGTTCTACATATAGTGAGTACGAGAAATTCAGTGACTTTTATAGTATTTGGGACAACAAATACCATTTTCCATCGTAGCATAATGATTAAGAACTCAACTCTGGAGTCAGGCTCACCCACTATTAGCTGTGTAACTTAACCTTTTCCACCTCAGTTTGCTCATATGTACAGTGGGAATGAATAGAAGCATCTGTGTTTAGAATGATCGCATAACATGCAGAGTACTGTGCCTGACACATGGGGAGCCGTCAGTGGTAACTTGTAACTATAATTCAGTGTGGAGTGTAGCTGACACTGAACTATGTTACTTGGGGATTGTGAGTTGTCCGGCTTGCCCTTTCCCCTCTCCTCCTTTTGTCATGCTCCTTTTTCTCTTTTTATTTTGTTTCTTCCCACCCTTTCTCCTTCCTGTCTTTTCGAACTTGATTGGTGATTAAATAAACTTTGATCGGGTTAATCAGCTTGATTCTGACAGTTTATACTTACCCTGTAATTTGTTTTAGCTTTTAGTTTTGTGTCCTGTACAACTGTACTTTCTGAATAAAAGTGGAGCAATCGGGGCACTTTCTCTCCACGGTCTTTGTGGTGGGCTCATTTCCTGCTCGTTTGATAGTGAGACAAACAGCCAGGTCGCATGTGGTCAGATACTTTTTGTTTCATGTGGTCAGATACTTTTCGTTTGGAGTCTTGCTCTGGCAGAGCGTGGGGCTGTCCCAGAAAGCACAAGTCAGCAGCGCGCTGCTCAGTGAGATGCTAGTGGTGGTGGTAGTGCGGGGGCTGTATTCATTTTTTAAACTTCCGTTGTTGTGGAATATTGATACTTTCTCGTGCCCCTTGGTTTCCATATTACTGGTAGTTAGAAATACACTGCTTCAGTTTATTTATCTGCAATGTCATAGGAAATCAACATCTGGACCATTTCACTAAACACATGTTTATCTTATGAGTTAAACTTTCTCTGCATTTAATTGCTGGAATATTTATGCTTTATAATATTTGTAGAGTCTGCATTATATGAGAAGTGTCACGTTTTAGTCAATTAAAAGTTAAGTCGTGGATTTCTGAAATACATCTTAATGTGCATTTCGAAAATACTACTTTTCACTGTTTTAAAATACAGATATGGAGAGGTGGAGATAGCATTATATACCATTACTGTACAATGAAAGAAAATAGGTATCTTTCAAAGAACATTCACTTACTACAGGTGTTGATAGTGTTAAAGCAAGAAGGAGGAGGAGAAGAAAATCTTTTCTGAAAGTGTGATTTACCATTTCAAGCTTCATTACTACACTGAACAGAAAATGGTGTCTTTACGTAAAAGAATCAACCCAAAGTCACAACTCAGCCAAGCCACTAAATATGGCACATAAACTTTTAGACACTATTGAAACAAAAGGATTAGATTCTAGGTGTGTTGATGGGCCCATAGAACTACTTGTGAATCTGGTGAAAGCTTGTTGACACTTTCTCAGAAAAATGTACATTTGTGAAAGGATAAAAAAATTCCCTAATCAAACTTAAGGTTGGAATTCCTGGAGCCCTGCGAACAGGGTTCACAGATGCCGGGTTGAGAAACTTCTAGTGGAGAAAAATCTGGAAGCACTCGTCAACCTGCATCCACCTCCCAGTGCTCCCTTTTCTCTTTATTATAAAATTATACATAATACTTTGTTTGCGTGCAGAAGAAAACATTCTTAGGCAAATGTAATTCCAAATTGCAATTTCATTTAGGATGTTTTGTAGTTACGTTTTAAACAAATAATCATTAGTTTCTTACCAGAGCATTAAAGAAATTAGTTGAGCAACAAATAAATCCAGATTATATTTCTCATGCCATTCATGAATCTACGGGGCCCCTCAAGTGATTTTTAATTGCCATAGTTTCATAGGTCTTTTGTATAAGGTGATTACTGAAAGCCCTAAAGTACAAAGACAGTTATGTCAACATTGTATCAAAATCTTCAGATGCATTTCTTATATATTTTTGTAAGGGTAACCAGCTATTAGAATCCAATTGTTCTCTCTTCCTTTTTTTCCTCTTTCTTAATTATTTATGTGTGTCATTTTTCTAAAACCTTCATTTGTTTTTTTTCTTTCTGTTTTTGAGACAGGGTCTCACTGTACAGGTCATGCTGGCCCTGAACTCACTATACAGCCTAGGCTGGCCTTGAACTTGTTGAGACCCTCCTGCCTGAGCCTCCCACATGCCAGGATAATAGGCAGGTACCACCATGACCAGCAAAACCTCCATTTGTGGAACATCTACATAGTATTAATTCCTTTAGCAAAGTTATTGAAATCAAAGTTTCTCTGCCCCTGCGCTATTTATATTTTTATGGGTAATCTTTGCTGTGAATGGCTTTCCTGTGGATTGTAGAATGTTTGGCAGCATATGTGGCTTCTGTCCTAGATGGCAATAGCATCCCACCCTTTTAACAATCCAAATCTAAAATGTCTCCAGACGTTGCCTGATGTCCTCTAGGGGCACAATCACCTGAGCTGAGAACAGCTGGTTTAAACTTTAGTATTTGTCAGGCCAGCTACTGGAGGATCTAAGGATTTGATTCTGGCAATTCTCTTATCTGAAAAGAATTTGTCATCTAATAGACAAAAGAATTATGTCATTTTTAAACTGGGCTTGTTGGCACATGCATACAATCCTGGCACTCTGGGAGGCTGAGGCAGGATGATCGAAGTTCTAGCCCAGCCCGGGGAATTTAGCAATATAACAAGACATATCTCAAAGTAAAGAATTAAAAAAAAGGGCTGGAAACGCAGCTCAGTGTGAAGGCCCTGGGTTCAATCCACAATATAAAAACAAAAACAAAAAAATGCTTCATGCTTTCGGTACCACAGTGTGGAAAAGTGCAGGATGTCAAGTCCTGGGGATTTGGGGGACAGGCTTATGACTCTAGATGCGGAGCAGTGGCACTGAGCTGCACTTCACGGTTAACTGTGCAATCCTGATGATACATGACCAGTACTCTGCAGTTGCCACACTACAATGTTTGTAAGTTAGATGTCTTTTGACTCAAGATACTTACTCCTGGGGAAGTTGTAATGGGATGCACCCCCATCATAAACTGAGGATCATCTGTATTGCCAAATAATTCTTGTAAGCTATAATGATGTAGCTTCATGCTAAATGTGGGACTCGGTTATGTGTCTTCTCTTCCTCTTTGCTTTCTATTTTTCAGAATTGTTTTGGCTATTCTCGGTCTTTTGAATCCATACATAATTTTGGATCAGATTACCTATTTCTACAGAAAAAAAAGACCATCAGGGACTGCATTTTAAATCTGTAGATCATTTTGGGAAAAATAAACATTTTAAATAGTATTTAGTCTTATAGTTCATGGTCATGGTATATCTCTCCAGTTAAGTGTTCTTTAATTTGTATCAGCAGTGTTTGTAATTTTTAGTGTATTGGTCTTACGTTTATGTTTTCAAAGGTTTTTTTCTACACATTGTATTCTTTTTGATGCTGTTACCTTTTGAAGTTCATTTTTGTTTATCATTACTAGTGTATGGAAAAATAATTGATTCAAACATATTTACAGAATTTGTATGCTTATTTGTTCTATTTTTAGTAGGTTTTTGAGGATTTCCTTCCTGAAAGATAATGTTTGCTTGCAAATAAAGACAGTTGTAATTTATATAAAGTGTGACATACAGTACACAGGGATATATTTGCAGATATGGTACAGTTTTAGGGAGATTGAAGGGTATTGAAAATAGGAAAGTATATTCTAAATGTAAAGATACTCATTTCCCATCAAACATTAGATATATAAGCTCTTTGGGGAGAAAAAAGCAGGAAAGTGGAGTTAGAAGTAAGGGAAGGAAAAGAATCTAGTCAGACTCGTGTAGTGGCAGGATTTAAGTTGGAGCAGCAGTCCCCTGAGAAGAAGATCCCTTACTGAGGCTCTTGGACCTGGAATTACTGATGAGAGCATCTGTGGTCTCATAGACCTGGGTACATTTTTCCGGCCGACACATCCATACCATCCCTTCTCAGGCTTCTGTGAAACCACACAAGACAAAGCGTTATTGTACTCATTGATTAATTCACTTAATGATGATGATTCCTGGGTCGGAAGTGTCCAGAATTACTCCTAATGTTTGGTGGTTTGTTAGGAGGACTCACAATTTGGCAAATGGTTGTGCTCATGGCTAAGATTTTTATAGCAAAAAAATACAGCAGCAAAAGGAGAGACTATGCTGGGAGAAGTCCAGGTAAGACCTGGTACAACCTCCCAAGAGTCTTCTCCTACTGGAGTCACAAAGGATGTGCTCAAATGCAGTGCAGGAATGACTTGTAACAACAGATACAAGTGTGTCTACCAGGGAAGCATGTTAAAGACTGAGTACAAGGCTTTTTATAGGGGGCTGGTCATGTAGGCACCCTCTGCCTGGCAAGTTGCAAAATTTCAGATATTTAAAGAAAAACAGGTGTTGATGGGAAACATTTTTATACCAGTTAACTGTGGACTGGATTGGATACACTTCCAGAGCCTGCCTCCCGATACCAGCCAAGGACCACTTTGCAAATGGCTTTTGTGAGAACACTCAGACCTGCTAGATTCTTTTCTGTAGAGCCAGGCACTGTGTTGTATGCACTATGGTCGATAACAGATCAGTTATTGACTTTGTGAAATTTATAGTCTCACTGGAGCGGCTGAAGTTTAATAGTTGCCCACAGAATAAATAGGAGGTTTCAACCTGTATTGAGTGACTTGACAGATAAGAGCAGGAAGTAAGGCAAGCGTAGTTCAACGGAGCAGTCAGTATAGAGTCTGTGCTTGGTGAAAGGCTTTCTGCTTAAATTACTTTTAAATTGGCTACATATCTATCTCACTTAGCCAGGGGAGGAGTGGAAAAGACTCAACAAAGACTGAATAGCGAAAGGACTTGGCATATTGGAAGAAAATATGAAAGCAAGGGAGGAAGTGGGTCATTTCTCCTGAGCCCTGCTTACCATTCTTGAATTGGATTTATTTTCAGGCCTACCCTTGTCACTCTAGGGGGCATTGTGTTGCAAAGATTTCTTTCCATCTTTTTTATCAAAGTCTGAGATTTAACAAACATTACTTTTATAATTTGAGGCAAAATGTGTAAAGTATAATTTCAAGTTAGAGGTAACACTGAGAAATTGCAAGCCTATAAATTGTAACAATCTCAAACTGGAGAAAGTGCAGGAAAACAAGAGACAGTTTGACTTGATGAGCTCTTGGGCTTATATCTAGGTCCCTATCCTGTTACTCCTGTCTCTAATAGAAAATGACTGTACTCCAAATACCTAACATCTCTCTGCTTCCTTGTCTTTTTTATATTTGGGATTATAATTTGTGTTTTCTCAAATATTTACTAAGGATTTACTGAGTACCCCACACGTAAGAGTCTGAGGCTTAACTGAGCTAACATGTATGGTGTGTATAGCACAGAGCTGTATACAGTACGTAGAAAGCATTCCAATAAGGGCAACTGTTGTTAAACATTAACTACTCATCTTTTTGTTACGGAAGGTTAAATTTAGAGGATAAATGCCAGGAAAGTAAATGCTGTACACAGTAAAAAGAAAGTGTATAAAATAGGAATTTTTAAATTTGAAAGCAAATTTAGCTGATTTTAAACTCTGGTAGTTTTTATTTGCTTTTTTGGATAAATAAAGGAAAGGTTGCATAGACACATATATATGTTTCTAGAAGAATTATGTAACTTAGAATAATACACAGAGACATAAGTTAGCAAGAGCGGCTCTGTTGTGACAGGTCAGTGTGGCTTAGTGTGACACCAGACACTTTCGTTTGACAGATTTTGTAAGATTCTGAAATAATTCATTTATCCTGCACTGTATGATAAGAAAATATACTTCTTCTGGCATATATTTTGGAACTGTTTTTTGAAACTGTTAAGAATTTTAAAGTCAATGTGCACTCATTGGATCTTGAAAAATATGAGGCTACCTCAGCCTGTGAAGGATCTCTCAAGTCACTGAGTTTTCTTCTTACTGAAAACAAGCCCCTGGAGGACTTGTGTTTGTGGAGGGAGCCAGTTGCAACTGCAGAAGGTTTGTTTCCTAAAGCACCTGTCTGAAGTTTAGCTGTTAACTGGTTTTCTATATCATTAATTTTACTTTTGCTCCCTGGGTTCATATGTAGAAAAAACAAAACCAAAATATCTTAACCTAATTTTTCAAAATACTACTCATTGCTGCATATTAATTATCCACATTAGTGGTTTTCAGTGTGATGTGTCCAGACATGTATATAACATCACTCGATAGTATACCCTCCTATTACCCCCTCTTTCTTCCTTTCCTGAGCCCCTTTCCGTTCCCTGATAGTTCCTTCTACCTTTGTGTCATTTCTCCCCAGCGGCATATTCCTCAAATGAGTAAAAACATTCGGTTCATGTATTTCTAAGACTGGCTTAGTTCACTAAACATGATATCTCTACTTTCATTTTCCTGCAACTGGCATGTTTTAGTTCTTTTTTATGGTTGAATAATACTACGTTGTGTACATATATAAACCACATTCTCTTTGTCCATTTATCCACTGACAGGCATCTAGGATGATTCCATTACTTGGCTTCCATGAATAGTGCCATGATAAACATGGGCTTGCAGGTATTTTTGTAGTTTTCTGGCTTTGATTTCTTGAGGTATATACTCAGGAATGGTATCCCTGGACCATATGGTATTCTAGTTTTTTTGAGAAACTGCCATTCTGTTTTCTATCATGACCATATTAATTTACATTTCTGCTAATGGTGTGTAGTGGTTCCTTCCCCCTACATCCTTACCAGCGTTTGTTATGTTTGTCTTGACTTCATAACAGCCATGTTGACTGGAGTGAGATGGAATCAGAATGTGGCTTTGATTTGCATTTCCTCAATGGCCAGATATGTTGAGCATTTATTCATGTATTTCTGGGTCATTTATTCTTTGTGTAAGAAGTGTTTATTCAGCTCATTTGTCCATTTATTGATGGGGCTACTTATTCTTTTGTTGTTATTTTTTTTTTTGAGTTCTTTATTCAGGATATTTGTCCTATGAAGAATAGGTGGCAAAGACTGTCTCTCGTTCTGTAGGTTGTCTCTTCATTATACTTTGTGTTTCCTTTGCTATGCTGAAGGTTTTAAATTGGACGTAATCAGTCTGGGGATTTAGCTTAGTGGTTAAAGTGCTTGCCTAACAAGCACAAAGCCCCGAGTTCGACCCCTGGCACCAAAAAACCAAAAATAAATAAATAAAATAAAATAAAAACAAATTAATTAGAGGTAATCTAATGTGTTCATTCTCCCTATTATTTCCTGAACTCATAGTGTCCTGTTCAGGAAATCATTGCTTATAACCATATCTTTAATTGTTTCCCTTATGTTTTCCTCTAGTAATTTAGAGTTTCAGGTCTTACATTAAGGTCTTTGATCCACTTTGATTTTCTTTTTTCTTTCTTTTTTTGGAGTGGTACTGGAGATTGAAGCTGGGCCCTTCATACTAAGCTATGTCCTCAGTCTTTTTTTTTTTTTTTTTTTTTGAGACAAGGTCTCACTAAATCAGTAAATTGTCCAGACTGGGCTCAAAATTATGACCCTCCTGCCTCAGCTTCCCAGAGTGCTGGGGTGGGCTAGCAGGCTTGGTTTGAGTTGATTTTTCTATGGGGTAAGACATACGATATCTAGTCTCATTACTTTACAGGGAGAAGTCCAGATTTCTCAATACCATTTGTTGAAGAGATTATCTTTCCTTTAATACATGTTTTTGGTTCTTTGGTCAAGAATCAGATGGTTGCAGACATGTGGGTTTATTCCTGGGTTGTGTCTTCTATGTCGCTAGTTTACATGTCCATTTTTATGCCAACACCATGCTGTTTTTGTTATTGTTGGTCTATGGTGTATTTTGAAATCAGGCACTGTGATACCTCCAGTATTATTCATTTTTTCTCAGGATTGCTGTAGCTATTGAGGGTCTTTTGTGCTTCTATATGAATTTTAAGATTATTTTTTATAGTTCTGTGAAAAAATGTCATTAGTGTTTTGATATGGGCTAGAGATCTATAGAGACTGACTCTATAGATCACTTTGCACAGTATGGCCATTTTAAGGATGGTAACCCCCCCAAGCCATAAACAACATGGTGATCTTTCTGTCTCCTATAATCTTCTTTAATTTCAGTTTCTTCAGTGTTTTATAACTTTCATTATAGACATCATTTTAATCTCCTTGGTCAGATTCTTTTCAAAGTTTTTGTTTCGTTTTGTTTTGTTAGACTGTTGTGAATTGGTTTTCCTTGTTTCTTTCTCAGGACATTTATTTTTGGTGTATAGGAAAGCTACCTATTTTCGTATGATGATTTTGTACCATGCCACTTTTCTGAATTTGTTTATGAGACCTAAGAGTTTTTTGGTGGCCTCTTTGGTACAAAATCATGCCATTTGTAAACAGGGATAATTTGACATCCTCCTTTGCTATTTCTATCCTTTTTGTGTTTTATGTTTTCTTCTTGTGTAATTGGTCTGATAAAGTTTCCAACACTATATTGAATAAGAGTGGTAAGAGTAGACACTATTCCTTTGCCCCTGATTTTTGAAGACATGCTTTCAGTTTCCCTTCATGCAGTGTGGTATTGACTGTAGGTTTGTCATACAAATCCTTAATTATGTTGACGTATGAACCCTCTATACTTAATTTAGTCAGGGTTTTTAATTCTAAAGGGATGTTGAATTTTGTCAAAGGGGTTTTATTTGCATCAATTGAGATGATTGTGTGATTTTTGTCCTTGATTCTATTTATGTGGTGTATTACACTTACTGATTTGTGTATATTAAAAAGAATGAATGGTTGATTTTTCCATATACACGGTTCTTTCTGGAGTGAGGTGGAATCTTAACGTTGTTTTGATTTGCATCTCTCGAATGACTAGTGATGTTGAACATTTCTTCATATATTTATTTGCCATTTTTATTTCTTCATCTGAGAAATGTTTATTCATTTCAGTTGCCCATTTTTGGATTAGGTCTTTAAATTTGGGAGGTTTAATTTTTTTGAGTTCTTTGTATATTCT